>CAUZXS010003453.1:120000-125000 GCA_963585895.1 Sepioteuthis lessoniana
ACATATAAGTACACATAAAATGCATCTTGTGGTGTACGATTTAATGTGTTATTGTAGCCGAACATTAGCTGTGAGTTCGATTCTCACTAAGTGAACTATTTTCCACACTCTGTGACACAACTAAACTAAGTTTAATACATTTTTGATTTTATATATATATATACACACACACACACACACACACACACACATATATATATATATATATATATATAGCTTTACACACACACACACACACACACACATATATATATATGTGTGTGTGTGTGTGTGTGTGTGTATATATATATTAGAGTGTGTATGCGTCAGGGGCGCCTGTGGTTATCATGGTTATTATCGTAGGAAATAAAATATTCGACTCGAGTTCAAAACCTGGACTAGGCTGTTTGCATCTCACATAGCGCAATTTACCCTTGAGAAAAGTATGCATCTAACTATCCTCTCTCCATTTTTGGGTAAATAGTAGGGCAGACTGTGGTCTTTAACCTAGGTATGCCAATTGGTCAAAGAGAAGGAAAATTCTGAATTCAAAACGGTTAAACTCCGCTTTAAAAAACTGATCTTTTGTCTTATACTGCCCGTGTGGAAGGGTTAAGTAAATACATATCTATATATTAGCATGTACATATCGATTCATGCACACATATAAAGGAGGTGCCGCGTTGTCTTAACGGTCATAGGAAGTGGGGATGGAATCGGCCAAGGGAGTTGAGAAAGACATGATAAATCCTTATCTCTGACACTAAGCAAAAGCTGATCAATCAGTATACAGTGTGTCTCGTAGTTATTGGCTGCATTTTAACCTGAAATTTTCATAGTACATAATACACGATATATAGGATTTATATTCACCACCGAATTAAGTTCATGGATAAGAAATATATTATACTGCAGTCCAACAAAGGCAGACTTTAGGCCGTAAAGATCCCGGCTTCGGCTGGGCCACCTTCGAGTGGGTGAGTTGCATCCTAGTCCAGCAGGGCTCGATCCTCGGCTAGTGCCCGACCCCCCTCTAAACTCCCACTATAATTGACCTTCGGGTCATTGACCTTGTGTCAAGTCCTGTCTGCTACCGGTCACATGTGACTGGAGAGGCGTTAGGTTCCTGTTAAAGCCATGGAATAACTAGAATTTGATGTGAGCATGGATGTATTTGCGTATATATATATATATATATATATATATATATATATATATATATATATATATATATATAAATGAAGAGTTAATTCAAATTTTATCTTATCACTGTGTCAAAAAGTCTCATACTATTTCTAACACAATAATCAGACAGATAAAGGATGAATGTAAAGCATACAAGCACTTATTTATTATTACAGTATTTTTTCATGTATTACTTTTTCACATTATATATATATATGTATATATATATATATTTATATATATATATATATATATAGAGAGAGAGAGAGACGATGGTCATTCAATGAATAAGGGAAAGTTTAAAAAAAAAAATAAATGAAATAATTTTTTTCGGATGTTTTTTTTCCATAAATATAAACTCTGCATTGTTTACACCAAAAATTATTCTAATCTCGCAAGGTTATTTGTTTTGGTCCTATTTAAAATGCCGGCAATTCAAACAGAGCGTTCCAAGTTTAAAAAGAGTTCTGTCATCAAATTTTCGATGGCTGAGAAGTGCAAACCATGTACAATTTACAAAAGAATACGTGATGTGAAGGGTAAAGCATGTGTTAGTAAAAAAAAAAAAGTCTAGAAATGGGTTAAACATGGGTTTGCCACTACGAGCCTGAGACGAAATGACAGTCTATGGAGTGGGAACATACTGACTCACAGGTAAAGAAAAAGTTCCGGGTGCAATTGTCAGTAAAGAGGGTCATTCAGACAGTGCTCTGGGACATGAAGGAAGTCATCACAATTGATTTCCTTGAAAAAAGGTGCAGCTGTCAGCATGGCTTCTTACTGCCAACTCCTTTTGACAAATATTTCACCTTTTTTATTGAATGACCCTTGTGTGTGTGTGTGTGTACACACGCGAATATATATATATATATATATATATATATATATATATATATATATATATATCGCTTCTACGTGTGCACGGCATCTTGTGAGGTTCAGAGTTGACCTGAATCTTAAATGCGTTAGAAAAGAATTGACAAACCGTGTTCATATTCAGGCTTAAGTATTTTGTATTCACCACTTGCTAACACCTTCTCAGGTTGAAAGATGTAGCCCTGTCTCTACCTATCTATCTATGACAGTATCTATCTCGCGTTATTCTATCTATCTATCGACCTATCAATGGCAGTTTTCTATCTACCTTTGACTATTCTATCTATCTATGACAGTATTCTATCTATCTATCTATCTATCTATCTCAGTCTGTCTCTATCCAACCCCGCCGAAAATTAGTCCTTGTGGCTGAGACTGTAGTTTAGTGCAAGCTGTCGCCTGTGACTGGAAAGGAGATGGGCAGCGCCGGACAACCTCGATAGACAAAAAATAAAAAGTAAAAAAGGACCGCCGCATAGTATCCCCTCTTGTCACACCGACGATCTGTTTTACACGGAATAATAATGTGATATTTGAAATAAATAAATAAATGTTATTTAAGAAGGCGCTGTTTATTGTTTATGGCAAATGTCGGCATGTGATTGGAAATAGGGAAGAGCGTTTAACAATAACAAAACAAAACAAAGCAAAACGACAACGGCGAGCAAAATGTGTGCCTGGTGTTCACTGTTGTAGAGATTACCAAAACAGAAGTGTGTATAAATTTGCATAGGGAGCGTGTTGACTTGTTCAGCAGGGAGGTATTTCAGTTATGCAAAATACAGAAGATTTAATCAACAACCACAAGGAAAAAGAAAAAGAAAAAAGAATACAAAAAATTTCCTTTCGCGTGTCTTTTTTTAGACAATTAAAAGTATCAACGAATACACGCAATGTTCTATCCCAGCCTGTTCCTATTTATCTATTTACCTACACCGGTTTGTTCATATCTGTCAATTTCAGACTTTTAATATCTATCTATCTATCTATCTATCTATCTATCTTGTTGCGTTAATAATTTCTATTTCGTGGTTTATCCATTGCAGTCATTTTATTTCCCAAATGACTCATTTTCCTCCCTCGATATATATATATATATATATATATATATATATATATATATATATATATATATATATATATATATATATATATCGCGTTGGTAAGAGCAAGTAGACGCGTGTATTCATATCTATCTATCTATTTATCTATCTTAGTCTCTTCTTATCTCTATCGTGTGCGTTTTATCTATCTATCTATCTATCTATCTATCTATCTATCTAAGTCTGTTCATATCTAACTATCTATCAATTCATTTCTTACAATTAAAACGCGCTTAAAACATTGATTCACGCTATATCACTTAACTTAAATAGCAAAGACCCCGTTCAGTCATTAGATAGGTAGCAACTTAAGTATACTAGATACTGGAAAGCTGTTTGAGGTCCCTCTGTCCAAGTAAGCAAAGCTTAGTAAATCATATCCATCCATCCATCCATCCATCCATGGGATTGTAACAGAGTAGAGATTAGGTAGAGTCTAAACGGTAACAATTGACAAAATTCGAAATTAAAACCTGTCTGCAACTGTTTCTTGAAAAGGCATGGACCAACTTCTCCCCAGCACCGTCCTCTTGCCAGAAATATATTGCCAAAAATGTCTCTTGTCACGATGATTGACTGAGATTAAATTGGGTACATGCACCATCTCCACAACCATAGCTAACTTAAAGGCCCAGGTAGAAGCGAGAGTCTGTTGCACCCATTGTTTACCTTGACAAGGGCTAATCACTGTCTCGATTCATAGAATAAGTTCAGTTTACAAGCTTGTCCTTCTGTAAAATTATGTCTAGATTTATTTTGCTTCCATAACAATCAATGCTATTTACATATCTGCATATATACACATGCACACTTGTGTGTGAATGTGAGTATATATATATATATATATATATATATATATATATATATATATATATATATACATATATATATACAACGTGGTCATTCAATAAACAAAGTAAATTTTGGCTAAGGTGTTGGCAGTGTAAGAAGCAATACTTACTGCTGTATTTTTGTTGTTGTTGCTGTAAACCAATTCTGAACAATACAGAATTTACACTCATAGAAAAAGATAATGAATTTTGTTTCCTTTTTATTATATATATATATATATATATATATATATATATATATATATATATATATATATATAATAACAGTTTTTACCTTCACTTACACTCACACATACACACATTAATACGCAACTATAACCCACACAAGCATATGCACCCACCCACACACCCACACACACTCACACACTTACAATCACACGTAAAGATTCCTACAAAATCCCAACGGTTTTTTTACTGTATTTTTTCGATTTTCGATTCATTTCATTTTCTTAATTGCCTGATGATTGTTGTTTTGCAAAAAAACTCTATGAAACACAAGGGTCGCAGTCAAAATTCTATGAATTAAATATATATATATATATATATATATATATATATATATATATATATATATATATATATATATATATATATAACTTTATATCTAAATGTATTTTGGGACAGTGTACCAATTATACAATAACCATGCGTTTTAGACACAAATAGGTATCACGTCGGATGCACAGGTATATTACACACATATATGAAGACACAAGGAGGTGCCCGTGGTGTTTTGGTTATCGTCGTAGAAAATGGACACGGCGACACGAGTTCAAATCCTCGAGGATTGCATTTCACATAGCACTAATATCCTTAGGAAAGGAAATGAATCTCCCTCCAGCTATGGGTAAATAGTAGAGCAGACTGGGTTCTTCAGCCTTGGTGAGGCAACTATTCTAGAAGAAAAATTCTGAATGTAAACCTGTTAAACTCCGCTTAAAAATTGACCTTGTGTCATATCCAGCCCGAGCGGAGGGGTTGGGTAAATATATATATGAAGACACAA
>CAUZXS010003455.1:0-60000 GCA_963585895.1 Sepioteuthis lessoniana
AGTCGGTTGGGGCTGTAGAATACACCAACTTCATCTCTGCAGAGGAGTAACGAGTGTCCAGATATGATATTAAACAATCAGATGGTGAGACTCCAATAGTTCTGGAGTACCCCTTCATTACCATCGCTCTCCGGTTCACATTAGCCCGGAGTGTTAGCACCTGAAAGGGTCCTAGCTATGGGTTAAATTCAACTGTTTGACTTCTAAACTGACTGCAAACAAATGACTTGACGAATTGAATTGTAAGAAATAAAACCGTTTGATCATTTAACAGTGTTTACAAATCATATATTTAATATCTATATAAAAACAGGATTTGGCATCCACAATGTTTGATATGCAATAAAACCAAACCAAACGAAAACACACTCGCACACACTTTGGTGGGGCTTGAATCTTTATGGCCCGATGCTGTATTATTAAATTTCCCTCATATAATGTTATAATGAACAGAACAAACTTATTTACAGTCAAAATTTAGCTGTTAATTTGAGAAAAAATATATTGTTTGAAATACGAAGCGAAAAATACATTGGAGATTTTTAAAGAGTATTTATGTTATTTCAGCCAGAAATCTATTCGTCTGAGTTCTGTTATAACATTTTTTTGGGGGGGTTGATTTTGATGCACCCGAAATAACTTACCGAAATAACTTTGTGCTAGATTATTTTAAAGATGTCATGAAAATGTTTATAAAGTTATAAATGTTAGTGAGTTGAAATGATTATGCCTGATGATTCGGGTGAGGTTGTTGAGTCCACCCGAAGCAAGAACAAATGACTTGTTCTGAGAGAATGTTATTCATTCTTAATAGATAGACTTGTGAGAATAGTTCGAGTTGAGACCGAAAAGCTATAACCACGAAGTATGGTTTTATGGCATATCAACCATTGTAGGTTATTTAATGCCAAATCCATTTTTATATATACAAGCAGCTCTATTTCAAACAGTTCAGTTTAGCATAAGTAGGCAGTTTCGATTTCAAAACAGTATTATTTCTAACGATTCAGTTTAACATAAGCAAACTGTTTGGTTTTGTTTGACCCATAGATAGGAACCTATCAAGTGATAGGACCAGAGTGGATCTGGGAGCGATAACAATAAAGGGGTACTCTGCTTTCACCAACGCTCCAACATTAGAGGAACCTCACCATCAGATTATTTAGTATCATTTCCAGGACACTCGTTGACGGAATGGGAGGGAGTCTTACTCCTCTGCAGAGATGCAGTCTTTGTATTCTACTGCCCCAGCCGACATGAAGTCGTTACTGATATATATATATATATATATATATATATATATATATATATATATATATATATATATATATTACACCATATTATACTATAAGTAAAGTTAGCGACCTTTGTCAAGGGCGACCAGAAGGCTCCTTTTCGATAGCTACTACACTGAGGTATAGGGGATGGCGCTACTGCTTTCCCTGTATTGCTGAGTGTTAAGCAAGGAGGTATCAAGTACCATTTTCAAAGTCTTTGGTATGACGTGACCTGGGATTGAACCCCCTGGTCTTCCGGACTACTGGAGAACACTCTACTCATATATATATATATATATATATATATATATATATATCAAGCATAATTCAAACGACTGAAAATGATGTTTTACTCATTAGGAACATGAAAAGTAATACTTCTTTTTAAACCTGCTTTTCTTCAATGTTAGATTGAATAATCATCACTTTGACATTAAAATATATAAAAATAGTTTTTGTTTTTTGTTTTTTCTTATTGCTTATTTTTTGCTTTTGTTTTTGTTTTTATTTTTGTTTTTGTTTTTCATTAGAATTCAAACAAAAGGCAATTAAATCAAATCTCAGACTCGACAGCCCAGTCGGCTTAGGCTGTAGAATATACCGACTGCGTCTCTGCAGAGGGATAACACAAGTGTCCTGGATATGGTACTATACTGCATCTGATGATGTTAAATTTTTGTTTGTTTGTATTTTATGGCACATCAACCTATGTTGGTTATCTAATGCCAAATCCATAATTTACAAACCAACAGTTCTACTTCCAACAATTCAATTTAGCATAAGTACACAGTTTAATTGTCAAAAACATTTCTATTTCAAGTTATTCAGTTTAGTCAAACAGTTCTAATTCAACCAATTTAATTTAGCATGCAAAAACATTTTCATTTCAAACTATTCGGTTTAGCATAAGTACGCCGTTTAAATGTCAAAACAGTTCTATTTCATACTGTTCAGTTAAGTATAAGTACACAGTTTAGTTCTATTTGACCCATAGATAGGACCCTATCAGGTACTACCACTCCAGGCCAGAGTGGACCTGGGAGCGACGGAAATGAAAGGGTTCTCCAGCACTGTTGGAGTCTCACCATCTGATTGTTTAATGTCATATCGGGACACTCATTACCTCACTGCAGAGGTACTCCACACTCCCTAAAGCTCCAGCATTACTGGAATCTTACTATCAGATTGATTAGTGTCATATTCAGGACACTTCTTGAGGTCTTACCCCTCTACAGAGAAGCAGTTGGTATATTCTACAACCTCAGCCGATGGGCAACCGGTCTTAAATTGTTACTGTCATATGTGACAGTATCAATTTAACACCGGTTACCCATACTCGAAACCATTTAACTCCGTGCAGAAAAATGATCTCTTGGCTACAAACTATTCATTTAAATATAATAATTATATCTAAATTCAATATATATGCATAAACAGGATCTTGGCACTAAATAACATACAAGAGTTGATATGCCAACCAACCAACCAATCCCAAACTTAATTTCTCGACTGTTACATGAAATCGACTTTTATTCGAGTATAGAGGGTAATTTGTAAACTATTTTTTGCTTGTATTTTGAATTCCATGTAAGAAGCTAAAGAAATTGGATTGTACCAGCCGAATACCCGTCGAACTCGTCCTAAATTAAGATGCAATAGAAATTCTCTTTAGTCAACAAGATTTCTCTATATACAATATTTTCTCGGAGAGTCCTCGTGACGTAGAAACAAACGTGCTAGATTGTAATATGAGTGTTCGAACTTCACTCTTTCTATTACGGTCACTTTCAAACTGAAACCCTTGGGAAACGTATCAACCTCCAATTCCCCTTACTACAGCTTAAATTGTACCACTGGTATTCTTCTACAAGGATGACTTTTTGATTTACAAACCCACAAAGGTTTATATGCCATTGAATAAAGAAACCCTACCAAAGAATATTTTCTGCATTTCTTT
This sequence comes from Sepioteuthis lessoniana, assembly GCA_963585895.1. Taxonomy (NCBI): domain Eukaryota; kingdom Metazoa; phylum Mollusca; class Cephalopoda; order Myopsida; family Loliginidae; genus Sepioteuthis; species Sepioteuthis lessoniana. The sequence goes on from CAUZXS010003455.1 coordinate 3,235, forward strand.
TTGTCATTATGCTAAGATTACTTGAATATCCAACTGTGGGCGTAACTACCGTTAGTCTGACCCAGTCGACTGGAGCTGTAGAATACACCGACTACTCTGGATAGGGGTAACACTCCCCAAACGAGTGTCCTAGATATGACACTAAACAATCTGATGATGAGGCTCCAGTGATGCTGGAGTTCGAGCGATTGCGAAGTACCCTTTCATTGCCATCGCTCCCAGGTTCACTCTGGACAGGAGTGGTAGTACCAGATAAGGTCCTATCTATAGGTCAAATAGAACTGTTTGACATTTAAACTGAGTGCAAACAAATGACTAAATCGAATTGTTTAAAATAGAACTGTTTAATCATTTAACTGCGTGTAAACAAATGACTGATGTTTAAATTATTTGTTAGTGATACATAGCAATACTTGGAACCATTTAACTTTGTTGACTCACGCTAAATTAAATGCTCTGAAAGAGAACTGTTAGAATATTTAACTATGCGCAAACAAATGACAGATGATTAATCGAATTGTTAGTGATACACAACAATAATTGAAACCATTTAACTGTGTGCAAAAAAATGAGTTTTGGCTCGTATAAAAGCTTTATCCACAAAATGTGTTTACAAATCGTATATATTTAATATATTTATTTATGATTGGCTTCACTTGTTGGTTGGTTTCTTTGTTTAATGGCATATCAACTCTTTTTAGGTTATTTAATACCAAAGCCATTCTCCTAGAAGAACAGTAGTGGTACTATTTAACCCATAGCTGGGAGGATAAGGGGGTTCATACCTTTCCCAAGGGTATTTGCCCGAAAGTGAACGTAATAGCGTGACTGGAGTACGAACTCGCGTACGGCTCCACATGTGTTGAGCACTTTTGTAATTGTAGCATTGCAGGATTCACGGAAGGTTTTTAGTTTTCTTTTGACCAACTGACTGCGTATCCCTTGATTTTTTTCAAGGGGTAGGACGAGGTTGGCCTTTTTTTTCTTTTTGACCTATAAATTTTTCTTTTTTCCCCGGGCAGTGATTCGAGATAATTTATCTGTTGTCTCTGGCGTTTTTTTTGGGGGGGGGGTTTCTGGTACCGTGAATACTGATTGATATTAGATTAGTAAATATATATATATATATATATATATATATATATATATATATATATAAAGAAGATTCGGCATTAAATAACATAAAATTGTTGATATGCCATAAAACCAAACCAAACCTAATTATAAGTTTGAATTTTAGACTTTGCAGAAAACATACTAAACATTTATACGTATTCACTGTAACCTTTAAACATGAACAAGTTACCATCGTCTATATTATAAAATGGAAGGGTGAGGCACACGAATAGAGATATACGAGGGACACTCAATAAATACGGGGATTTTAGGGGGGAAAGGGTAAAATGATTTTTTTCACAATTTTTTCCATGAATGCAATATTTGAAAAGAAAATATGTTTTATAATCTCGTAAAAATATCTCTTGAGACAATTCAAAATGGAGGCAAATCAAAACAGATTACTCTCGAGTTCTTTCTAGAAATATTTGGTGGCTAAAAATTGCAAACAATGTGAAACTTACTGAACAATGTGTCATGTGTACGGAAAAGTTGGTTTTAGTTACGAAAAATCTTTACAAAGAGTATAAGGGTGGGTTTTTCCACAACAAGCATGAGTTGAAAAAACAGTCTCTGGAGTGGAAACACGAGGACTCTCTGGTACATAAATGGTTCCAGGCGCAACGGTTAGTTAAGTAGGCCATACTGGTATTCTTCTGGGGCATGAAAGGAACCACAAAGATTGGTTCCCGCTAAAAAAGGAATAACTGTAAAAAGTGTTTCACTTCATTAAATTTTTACATATTTATATGAAGCAAATTTATCATAGAACGCCGGGACACACACAAACACACACATACAGATTTACACAAATTGAGGATTAAAAGTTAAGACACACGAACACAAATACAGATTAACATAAACTAATGACTGAAGGTAAGGCCACACACAAACACAAGCATACATATTTACGCAAATTTAAGGATTGAAGTTGGGGACACACACATACAAATTTACACAAATTGAGGATTGAAGGTGGGACACACTAACAGTTGTATGTAAAGAAAAATTTCGGTAGAATGTGGGGACACACATTCAGATTTACATAACGGGAATTCAGTGTCGAAATTGGACACACACACACACAGATTTACGCAACACAAATTTATGATAGAATGTGAGAATACGCTCACATATTTGCATAACGTAAATTTATGATATGTGGAGACACACATAGCAAATTCATGGTAGTATTTGCGGACACACAAAGAGATTTGCATAACACAAATTTATGATATAAGATAAGGAAACACAGAGACATCTTTAGATTACGCAAAATTATAATAGAAAAGAGGATGCTGAAAAGTTCTTGTTCTAACCAAGATATAATGAATGCGGTTTTTTTTTATTTATTGTTTTAGGTTTTTCTTTGGGTTTTTTTTGTTTTTTTTTTTTGTTTGTTTTTTTGGGGGGGGGTTCTAATTTAAAGAAACTTGAGAAATATGACCATAATCTTTTCTAGGAAAAAATTAAGATCACAATGCTTAAGCCAATTAAAAGACGGGAACATTGTCGCTTGTTCTTATTCGCGACTCAGCGCATCATATACAATTTCGTGACAACGTGACATGCAACCGAACTATGCACGAAACTTTCTCGCGCAGTGTCGGCAGCTGAGCTGCTAATAAATTACACGATCCCTCGAAGTGAATGGCCCCAGGCCAGTTAAAAAAGACGACATTCAAGTGCGTCGTTTGTACTGCGTGACACTAACCAGTGACACCAATGCAGGGAGGGTCAAAATACTCTAAGAAATAGAATGGAATGAAATGAGGGAAAGAAAAAAACGTTTTCGAAAAGCAAAGGTGGGGGAAGGTTTCTAAATAAATGACATGTGGAGAGCATTTGAAAATACTTTTCGACTCCTAACGTAATGAAGAACTGCCTACAGTCGCCAGATGTACCGAAAATAAGTGTTCTGGAACATAACGAAAGATTGGCGTCAAGAATGTTTACTTATTGGTATATTTATGTCATTTCATCCGAAAGTAAGACATAAAATACAGACGTAATTTGGAGAGAGTCCTCCGTGGTGTTAGGGCTAATGTGCTGGACTATAAGATCGTAGTTTGCGATTTCGAACTCGGGTCAAGATATTTCATTTATTTTCGAAATAATCCTCGGTAACTCAAAATAGATTCAACCCATTAATAGGATAATGATTGATTACTGATACAAGCGGTCATTTGAAACACGTCCTGTAAAACGATAGAGACATCATTGGCGGTGCCGGTGGTGTAATCATTATCGTCGTAGGAAATGGACACGGCGACACGAGTTCAAATCCTGGACCAGGCTAATTGCATTTCACATAACACTAATACCCTTGGGAAAGGTATGAATCCAATTATTCTCCCTCCAGGTATGGATAAATAGTAGGGCAGACTAAGTTCTTCATCCTTAGTGAGGCAACTAGTCTAGGAGAAGGAAAACTCTGAATTCAAACCTGTTAAACTCCGCTTAAAAATTGACCTTGTGTCATATCCCACCTGAGCGGAGAGGTCGGTAAATATGGATAGAGACATCAAACCTCTGTTTTTTTTTAATTGTTATTATATCAACTTCCAGGACATGCAATCTTTTTTTTTTTTTTTTTAGTTTTTTGTTTTAGTAATAAATAATTATCATAAAAATGGGTTGCATTTATTTTGAAACAATTTTGAATGATTTTGTCTCCAAATAAGTAATGACGCAAAATATTTTTCGTCTCTTGTCCAAGGTATTGTGATCAAGAATTAATAATTGTTATAGAATACTATTTTCAAATCAGAAATAAAAAAGAACACAACATTATTATTGATAGAGTTATTAGCAGTCACATGGGTCCCATGTACATTGAGATGCCCTGTACCTATGGGAAAGGTATGAACTCCGTTATCCCTCCAGATATGGCTTAAATAGTACCACTGCCGTTTTATCTACAAAGACGGCTTTGGCATTAAATAACCCATGAAGGTTAGTATGCCATTAAAGAAAGAAGCGTGCTGTGAATGACACTAAACTGCACCTGAGAGTGAGGTTTTTGTTCTGGAAATATGGGAAATAAAGAGTCATTCCTCCCTTGCCATTACTCCCAGGTCCACTGGGATAGGGAGCGGTTGTAATTGTTTGCGTGAATGGTCGATTAATCGACCATGTCCACCCGTCAGGAGTTATTTTATGCCTCGATGTCAGGAAATTGTATACGTTTATATTTTCCTTTTTTTCATGTAATTTCTCATGGATTTTGCCCATTGTTCAATGATATGAAGTATTGCTATCTAATACAAATAACTTTTAAACAGATCGATTTGACCCATAGATGGGACCCTAACAGGTACAACAAATACGAGTTAAAGTGGACAAAGAAGTAATGGCAATGGAGGGGTGCTCCATAATCTCCAGATGGAGTTTAGTAACATACTCAGGATACACCTTTTTTGTGGGGTCTTACTTTTCTGCAGGGGACACAGTCAGTGTATTCTACGCTACATCCTCTTGGTGAGGGGGAGGTGATGTTTGAAGTATATTATCAAGACGACAATTTCAAGGACTTGCACCAGATAACCTTTGGCCGTTGAAGTTGCCTTGTAAAATCGAGCTTCCAAACGTACGTGCAGCAACACCAGATCATAACTGAGCCACCATCAATAGATTTGATTTCTTTCTTTAATGGCATATCAACCTTTGCGGGTTATTTAATGTCAAAGCCATCCTTATAGAAGAACAGTAATGATACTATTCAACCCAAAGAGGTTCATACTGTTCTCATTGGTATTAACCCGAAAGTGAATGTAATATCGCTTACTACGATGTTACAGTCCACCACTTAAGCCGCTACAAGACGAGGACTTCTTCTCCTTATCTTCTTGGATGATGAGTCAATGAAATACAGTTCTTGCACGCCATAGACTAGTACTAATATCAATTAGATGTAACAGAAACTATATCTCGATTGACCAGAGCACCTTCTTCCAAGAGCAATGTTCCAACCAAGTCTGCCATTGAAACTGTGGGGTTTTAAAGGTTTTTATGAAGGTCAGTGGCTAAGGGCAATGCTGTGTTGCCGTAAGATATCTGACTCCATATTTTGGTTTTATTATTTTACCCCACGTTGACTGGCTGGCGCAATGTCTTGCCCAAAGAAAGTCCAAAAGAAATATACAAAAGGAAAAGATAAAAACAGATAAGAGACGAAAACATTTCTTTCATACTTTCCTTTATTTACTTGGTGAATGGACTAACCAACGCTACGTCCCAAAACATAGCGTGGTGCCCAAAATACCAGACAGTAAAATCGGTGTTGTCGGTTCGACGTCACTACCCGAAAAGAGGTCGGTTCACAGAAAACCTGAGTATTTATCTCTCTACACCGGCTCCAAATTCGCTACTCCAAAATCCTTCTAATTTTGGCGTGAACACTTCCCATTGGCTACTTTACTTTTTATTATTTTTCTTTTTTCTGATTTTAACCGGATGGATGCGTGGAGCCTTATGCGTGGCGACGCGTTTATACATTTTGTATCTGGCAGCCGACGAGTCAATATCCGGTTGGGAGTTTTACTGTTAATTCCTAAATCCCCACAAAACTCTGTTAAGATTCCTGTATTGGTCTAATGTGGTCGCAGGATAGAATTTCATAAAGCAAGACGGCTTTGGTTTTCTTTTAACAGTGTTGAGGTTTACATGAGAATTGATATGTCAATGCATCCTTTCTCGACAAATCTCACAAGCAACCTATTCTAGTAAGCATTAGTTTTTCTTCTTCTGATCTGTCCGATGCCTATCATATACATTAAATGTTGAGGAGTGTTTAATACCAAACGACTGATTATTGGCCCAGTCGACTGGGGGGGGGTAGAATACACCGCCTACATCACTGCAGAGGGGTAAGACTCCCCAAACGAGTGTCCTGGATATGACACTAAACAATCTGATGGTTAGGTTCCAGTAATCCTGGAGCTTTGGGGAATCACCATCGCTCCCCGATCCACTCTGGCCTGGAGTGGTAACACTTCATAGGGGTCAAATAAACTTAATTGTTTGAAATAAAACTGTTTTTACTTTTAACTGTGAGTAAATAAATGATGTTTAATTGAAGTGTTAATGATTAGGACCATTTAACCGGCTCATTGATCAAGTGGGTAGAGTGTTCGCCAATGGTCCGGGAGACCGGGGTTCTGTGAGTAAATAAATGATGTTAATTGAAGTGTTAATGATTAGGACCATTTAACCGGCTCATTGATCAAGTGGGTAGAGTGTTCGCCAATGGTCCAGGAGACCGGGGTTTAATCCCAGGTCGAGTCATACTAAAGATTTTTCAAAAATGGTACTTGATACCTACATGTTTTACACTCAGCATTATAAGGTACGTATCAAGGGTAAAGTGGAGCAATCCAGGGAAAGGAGTAGAGCCTGCCCCTACTCATCGGTGTAGTAGCTATTGAAAAAGGGTGCCTTCGGGTCGCCCTCGACTATAGTTGCCAACTTTACTAACTTAGCTTTGTTGACTAAACTAAATAGTTTGAAATAGAACTGTTTTTGACATTTCAACTGTGTACTTATGTTAAACTGAATCGTTTGAAATAGAACTGTTTATATGTATAAAAATTTAGCATTAAATAACTTACAAAGGTTGATATGGCATAAAACCCAAACGAAACCAAAGTACTGATTATCATATTGAACAAACAAACATAATTCTATGTTGGAATTTAGATTAGAAAAACTTTGTCGAGACAGAGTTGCACTAAACGATTATTTCTTAAGGCACGCTGCCTACCTCGCTCTATGTTGTATATTTTACACTGACAAATCTCACACATACACACATACACAAACACAAATATTGTACATATATTTATATATATATATACGCTCCCCCATGGGGGGGTGAGCACTCTGGCGAAGGAATTTTCGGCCGCCGCTCGCATACTGCAAACCTTTTCGAAAGAATTGAACACATTGATGGCCGATAGGGTGTAAAAATGTAAACAAACGGACGCTGCTGCTGCTGCTGCTGTTGCTGTTGCTACATAAATACCTTTAAAATTCCCTTATCCAACGTTGTACGCTTGTTGGCCAAGCGGTCTGAGACTTAGTCTAACGGAGAGTTGGATGGGTTTCGATCCCGGCTTCGAGCGTCCTACGTGTCTAGCCATACTGAAGAACGAAGCAGTCTTTCTGTGGATGACAATGTATATAGGGTGTCTCAATATACATGGGACCCCTGCTAATAACTCTACTAGTGATAATTTTATATCTTTTTTTTGTTTCAGGTTTGAAAATAGTATACTATAAAAACTATTAATCCTCGATAAGAGGCGAAAAATATTTTGCATCACTACTTATTAGGAGACAATATCTTTCAAAACTATCTCAAAATTGATGTGACCCTTAGATATGATAATGATTTATTTCTGAAACAAGAAACTCAAAAAAGAATAGCATATCCTGGAAGCTGGTATACTAACAAGTAAAAAAAAAACAACATTGATTTGATGTCTTTAGCTCAAAGTATTCATTTTTTCAGGATGTGTTCCAAATGACCGCCATTGCACTTGTCTCAGTAATAAATAATTATCATATTAACGGATTGCATCTATTTTGAGACACCCTGTAAACACACACATTTTACCAACCTCTCCGTTAGCCCAGTGGGCGAGTGTCCATGATATGACACTAAAACACTGAAGATAAAACTTCAGTCCCGAAGCTCTGCTTGCTTGCTTGCTTGCTTGGGCTTTAAGGCTATATATATATATATATATATATATATATATATATATGAAGAAATATGGCTTGGTTGGGCTTTGTAGGTTATTGAACACGAAATCCATTTTATACAAATAATCACTTCTATTTCAAACAATTCAGTGTAGCATGAATACACAGTTTAATTATCAAAAACATTTCTATATCAAGTTATTCGGTTAAGTCAAATAGTTCTAAATCAAGCAATTCAATTTAGCCTAAGTACAGTTTCACTGTCAAAAACAGTTCTATTCTAAACAATTTAGTTTTGCATAATTACGCAATTTAGTTCTACTTAACCTATAGATAGAACCCTTAGTTGCTACCACTCCGGGACAGAGTGGACATGGGGACCATGCCAATGAAGGAGTACTCCGTATTCCCCAAAGCTCCATCATTATTGGAACATCACCATCAGATTGTTTAGTGTCATATTCAGGACACTCGTTGGTTTTTTTACCCCTCTGCAAAGATGCAGTCGGTGTATTCTACAGCCCTAGCCGAATGGGTAACCAGGAGCTCTGGGTTTGAGGAGTACTGCTATGTTTTGACCTTTTGACCCGGCCAAAAATGCCATTCAAGGTGATACACCGGAAGGAAGTGACACATTCTAGTGGCAGATATGAGAGGAAATCGCGTGGGCGGAAATTGGCTGATGAAATGGGACGAGCAAAAAAAATCCCATTATACTCTCAAAGACTGACGCACCCGAAGAGAGTGACCTCTGAACTGCATGACAGTTATTTCCGCTCGATGATAGCGGAAGTGACACATCCCGATCGCCAGATATCGAAAGAAATTGCGGAGGCGTGTCCATATCACCGCGTGGGAGTTTGAAGGTAATATAAGGCCGACGAATTGGACAGAAGGCAGGACAGTCGAGTAGAGTTGGAGTCGGAGTGGACAAGATGTAGTAAGGAAAGCAAGCACCCAGCAGAGTGGACTCCAGGGCTCCGGTTGAGCAGCCCTGGAGAACGAGAAAGACACAACGCTGACAGCCATAAGTTTGGGGTCAAAATATTACAGTTTATGTTCGGTCTCCAGCTCCCACTCACATGCAAACCTTGAGTAACCCTTTTCGAACCCTTGCAATAAAGTGAGAGGTAAATATTTTTATAAAGAAATCTTCCTGCGTCTTTATCATTGCGTCGGTATGTATCCAGTATATATATGTATGTATATTTCTGCATGAATCAGCAGATGACAATACAACAGTACCCCTTCATTACCATTCCTCCCAGGTCTACTTTGACCTGGAGTTGTAGTACCTGATAGGTTTCCGTCTATGAATCCAATAATATTTGACTATTTAACTGTGAGCAAACAAAGGATTGAAGAGTTAGTGTTAGATAGCAATAATTGAAACTCTTTAACTTTGTGCAAAAATTGAATTATCACTGTTAAATGGCAATACTTGGAACCCTTTGACTGTGCAAATGAATGAACAGTGTTTATAAGAATTATTGGTGTTAAATAGCAATACTTGAAACCATTTCCCTTGGTGCAAACAAATGATTGATATTGAATTATTGGTGTTATATAGTATTAATTAAAACTATCTGTCAGCAAAAAATGCAAAACTTAACTGTGCAAACAAATACTCCCCGTTTTTTAAAAATGAAATTACCTATAAAATATTCACTTAAAATCATATAGGTATATCCATTTAAATGTGGACAAATAAATGACTGATGTTAAATTAAATTATATGTGTTGCATAGCAATACGTGAAATGATTTAACTGTGCAAACAAACGATTCATTTTAAGTAGAATTGATAGTGTTAGATAGCAGTACTTGAACCTATTTAACTGTATACAAAGTAATGACTGCCCAGTCGTTGGGGCTTTAGAATAAACCGGCTTGCAGAGGGCAAGAACCTCCCCAATGAGTGTCCTGGATATGACACTAAACAATCTGATGGTAAGGTTCCAGTGATGGTGGGGCTTTGGGGAATGCGGGGCACCCTTTTATTGCCATTGCTCCCAGTGCCCTATCATTGGGTAAAATAGAACTAACTGAATTGATTGACACAAACTGAATAGCTTGAAATAGAAATGTTTTTGACAATTAAACCGTACTTACATTTAAACTGCGTGCTTATGCTAAACTAATTTGTTTGAAATTGAACGTTTTTTGACGTTGAACTCTACTTACACTAAACTGAATTGTTTAATATAGAACTGTTTGACATTTAACTGTGTGTAAAGGAAATCTGTACTTATACTAAACTGAATTAGCTGAATTAGAACTGTTTGACGAAGCTGAATAGCTTGAAATAGAAATGTTTTGACAATAAAATTGTGTACTCATGCTAAACTGAATTGTTTGAAATAGAACTATCTGCATATAAATGAATTTAGCATTAAATAACCTTCAAATTTTGATATGCCATAAAACCCAAACAACCAATCAAGAACGTAATGAGCTCTGGTTCGTTTACAAATATTATGTACAAACAATAACTTTAGAAATCATATTTACTATATATATATATGTATAAAGAGGATTTGGCATTAAATAACTAAATGATATGCCATAAAACACAACCAACCAAACCCTTGACATGAGCAAGAAACGACACAAGGTCAGTGTTTAAGTGGAGTTTTACAGGATTAAAATTCAGAATTTTCCTTCTCCTAGACCGGTTGTCATACCATGGCTGGAAGGAGTATATTGCTAATAATCTCGTCCGGGATTTGAACACGGGTTACCTTGTCTATTTCGTACGACGATAACCATTACACCACGAGCGCCTCGAAAAAATAACTAAACATAGCTTAGATTTTTCGTCCAGTGAGAATCGATCTTACTATTCAGTAGCAATGAATCTACGAGACTAGTTTTGTAACCATTGCACAATGACTGGATGTTTACGTATATATATATATGGAGAGAGTAAAAGTAAATTTGGCGACCGTTGTCGAGGGCCACCCGAAGGCTCCCTTTTCATTAGCTACTACACCACGGTGTAGAGGAGGCGCTATTCCATTCCCTGGATTACTTCACTTTACCCTTGATATGTGCCTTATAATTCTATGTTAAGCAAGGGTGTATCAAGTACCATTTTTTGAGTCTTTGGTATGAATCGACCTGGGATCATTGGCTAACACTCTACCCACTAGACCAATATATATATGTATATTATTTGTCTAAATTTCTGAGATGAACCATGATAATTTTTATCTCTTGGAATATTTGGACTGTTGACCTCATTTTTATTGTTATAGTCACAACGTTTCGACCGATATGTCCTTCGGCATTCTTCAGGTGTTTCATGTCGAATTTGGGAGCCTAAACACAACCTCGAACTGAACCCTCTATTCAAACCACTGGGATCATCAACATCATCTCACGCTATCAGCACCGATATCCCTGACCCTCTCTCGCCACCCTCCCTATCGTCCATTGCTTCCGGTAGGTCCTCAAGGCTACATTCCGTATCGGCACAGAGCTGCTGTGTGTAGGTTCGAGCTGGTCGTCCTGCCTTTGTATGTCCATGTGAAGTGGTCCACAAGAGTACATCACTTATGAGCTCTTCCTTACTTCTCCAGCAGTACTGTTCTAATTCTATTGATTATGAGCAAATACACTTGATAAGCTATAATAAATATTCCTTGTTATTCTAACCTGTAGTTGGGATTGAACCAGCGACCTCCAGGTGTTTCCGACCAAACGCCTTATCCACTGTACCATGTATCCTATATATTGAGAGAGAAAGAGAGAGAGAAAGTGAGACTCGAACTCATTAAGCAACGGACTCCCAAACATGGACACACCAGTATTAACACGAACAACAAAACTTTACATTCATCAGTACTGTCCGGAAATTGGGTGCCCTTAACAAGAGCGACAATTGATAGGGATTGTTAGCGAATGAGTGAGTGAGAGAGGGGGAGAGAGAGAGAGAGTCAAATGAATCCATGCTCGATAATTATAATAAGAACCTTTTTTAGGAAATACGTGCACATCATAATGTTAATATAGGAACTTGTGCTGTCTTACAAAGAAGAACACCAGCATACTAAAAGTGAAATTACTTTAAATAAAAATATTATTTATGTAAGTATAAAGTTGTTGTGTTGGTATTTTTGTTCGGGTGTGAGCTCTAAATAAAATTGTGCCACTAAAACAACCACTTCTTTCCAACATCAGCAACTTTCCAAATAGGCTGCTATATATTTTTCAAAAAAACTCCGTCAGAGAAAATAAAACTTCGTAGATGTATATAAGAAGTGTATTTATTTTGGACTGACAATATACGAGGTATTTCATTAAACAGGGTGAATTTTGCCTGAAGAGTTGGCAGTAGGAATCACTTATTACAGTCGCGCCCTTTTTAAGGAAATCAATAGTGATAGATACTTAATGTCCCAGAAGACTGTCAACATGACCTTCTTTACTGATCACAGCGTCCGAAACTTTATCTTTACCAGAGAGTCACTGTGTTTCCGCTTCATGAACTGTCTTTTCGACTCAGACTCCAAGGTGGAAAAATTCATGTTTAGCCTATTTGTAAATATGTTTTGACAAGAACATACTTATCCGTCCATATCACACATTGTTCTCTAAATTTCATATGGTTTTCACTTTTCAGACACCAACGATTTGATGACAGACTTTTGCCAAGACAACTTTGTTTGATTTGCATCCATTTTAAATAACCTCAAAACAAATAATTTTGTGAGATTGAAATAATTTTTTTCTATTAACCAATTCCAAACAGCACAACGTTTACATTTCTGGAAAAATTCTGAAAAAAGTTATTTTACTTTTTTAAAAAAAGAAAAATTCCTCTAATTCATCAAACGACCCTCGGGTATAAGGGGTTTAGTTTTGGGGGACCGACTACATAGTAATTCTTTTCAGTTTTAGTTTTTATGTCAAAATACTTGGTAATAAATAATGCCTGACAACGTCTGTTTTGTAATATGTTGTTCTATACAGGAAGAAAGGTCAACAATGCTGATGTATAAAAATATAATCTGCTTCATCGTTTTTCCTTTTATTACTCGAAATGTTTGTATGTAAGAAAGAGTCGAAGATGGCTTAAATATGCACACTCACACAGTAAAGACGGTGCGGTTTTTCAGGGAAACCGGTCTTTCTGCTTCTTTCTCTCCAGATCGAAAATCTCCCGGGTTTATATCATTTTCCAGACGCTCACGCAATCCTCGTAGTCACACTTCCCACCTATGCGTTGCACATTGACTCGCTTCCAGTCTAGCAAGCCACGCACGCAACTTACGCAGCACTTCCGCTGAGGAAATACCTGTGTCCTGTTTGCTTTAGGAAACGGGTGAACTTCCTGTTTTTCTATTTCCAGCATCCTACCTTTCTTGCATACCACTCACACAATTTTCGCGGCACATCCGCTCCAGTATCTGCATCCTGTTTACTTTAGGAAAAAGCTCTATTTCCAGTTATGCCACTATCGTAATTTACGAGGCATGTCAAAAAGGGTCTTCAAGTCAATATTCAAAAATGCCAAAAGGAATAATGAGATCAAGCAATCTTTGTTTGGAAAATAATTAATTTCTTTTAGATTTTTTAGATAGGTACTATTTACCAACCCCTCCGCTCGGGCAGGATATGACACACGGTCAATTTTTAAGCGGAGTTTAACAGGTTTGAATTCAGAGTTTTCCTTCTCCTAGACTAGTTGCCTCAACAAGGCTGAAGAACCTAGTCCGTCCTACTATTTACCCATAGCTGGAGGGAGAATAAGGCGGTTCATACCTTTCCCAAGTGTATTTGCCCGAAAGTGAACATAATAGCGCGACTGAAGTACGAACTCGCGTTCTACAATTCCGCAGTTCATCGCTTTAACCATTACACCACGAGGACACCCCACTAGATTTTTTAGATAGGTACAGATTTATAGGAGATCATAATGTTATATAATTGCGGAAGGATTTTTTATCATTTTTCGTTGGTTATATCTTATCATTCGGTTTAGTTAGGCTTAGAACTATTCGGCTTAGTGCACGTGCAGGTGCACACATTGAGTGCAGTTCACGCTCGTGCGCGGAGGATGTGACAATCACAAATGTCATAATAAAAACCCCAGATAGAAAATAGGACTGGGGTGCGAATGACGTCAAACCTGGAAGCAAGGGGCTGGGAATTTGGGTGATTTTTGAAAAAGAAGTTAGTTGAGATTTGACGCTGGACGAGGCGAGTTGAGATTTGAAGCTGGGCGAGGCAAGTCCAGTTTATGGGCTACGGGATGTGCGCGCGTTTGTTGGGTCAGTGAGTTGAGATTCTGACTCTGGGGAGTTCAGCTGGGGAGTTGATTGAAGAACGATGTAGGAACAGTCAGAATAGTAAAAAATTGTGTCTCTCTCTCCTCGTGTCGAAAAACCTAAAAGTCAAGAAGGTAATAAACGTTTCGTACCTGAACTAAAGAAAGCCGTTAGTGTTTCGCGTATTTCGGGATTCCTGTGCATGTGAACTTTTTACATATCCGTATATTTGTATAGTTGTACCATGGATATGTTACAATAACATTATACAATGATGATATCTTTACGTCTAATGGGAGTCTCCGTGGTGTAGTAGCTAACGTACTGAAATGAAACGTTGTAGTATGTAGTTTCGAACTTTAGTCGTGCAAAGCCATAAAGTTTGCAAAATATGATCTTTTTTGCTGGGCCCCGCAAATTTCCCACATTAATAGTTAGGCTTTCATTTCAGATGAAAAAGAACTCATAACAATATAACAGCACAAATAGATAAATGAAAAATATAAGGGTTGCAAACTTAATGTCTTTGCAGTTAGACTTATCTACTGAGGTCCACCTTGAACTGAAATAATTTCTAATTGTCTTATCAGTCTGCCTGTCAGCACTACAAGTGACGAAATTTTAAAAAGAAGTCAAAGTGAGCGCTAATTCTAGATAGGGCACTGATTGGTCCCGCTCGACCGCTAAGGGCAGATAATCATATTTTCCAATATTCGTTCACTTTCAGATAAATACTTTTAAGAAAAGTATTAACTCCCTGATATGGGTGTAATTATACCGCTGTTGTTCTTTCACAAAAGATGGTTTTGGCATTAAATAATTCAGGAAGGTTGATATGCCATTAAACAAGGAAACAAACAGATATTTCACTTCATAAAAGCTTGCCGACCCTTGCCGAAAGTCACGTTCAACATTACAAAGATTTTTGAACGCTCATTGAAAATCGAACTCTCTAACAATGGCCTGCTAGTGCACCTTTTTATCATTATTACTAAGTTTTATTTCATCTGACACACAGATAGCTTAGAGAACATGCTGTTACAAGTGGGTACCCGTTTAAATACAAAACAGGTTCATTGTTGCTTAACTTCGGTGATAATGCGGAAACCAGGGTTTTCAGCGTGATTTGGCCGTAAGACATGTTCAGTATATCGTCCTATATTTTCTCTTGTTTCTTTATCATATTTTGCATACCTTCATGTCATTCTTCATCGGTTCTTGCTTTTTTTTTTATATCACCCTAGATATTTTTTCTTCCTCCCCGTCTCGTCTTTTGTCTATTATCATCAGCTTGATTTGAATTAGTTTTTTTCTTTATTTGTTTTTACAAGGACAAAGCGTCTCTCAATCTCTTTCCCTTATTTTCTTTTATTTCATTCATTCAAAATTCTTCGGTCTTTTATTTATTTCCATTCGTTCACGTTTACGCTTTTTTTTTTTTTTTTTGTTACCTCTGGTCCATGCTTTTTTTTCTCGGAACATCATTCTCCCCCCCCCACACACACACACACACTTTTTATCTTTTCTCTTTCGCGAACTTATTTAGAGCTTTTTTTTTCGTATCTTATTCTTTACACTAAAACTCGATTTTCCATTTTTTTTTTCTTACGCAGCTTTCAATAATTGCAATACGACAAGAATTAGCACTCTCTAGATAGATAGATAGATAGATAGATAGATTTTCATATATTTACGTCTCTGACTCTGTTGTATCAATTCATCTACTCTTCGATCTCAGTTCATATTTATCTATCTCACCTTGCTCAGGGAAGGGTTTCTGGTTGTATGGTGGCTTACGTGGTGGAATGCAACATCTTTGCAAGTGAGTTCGAATTCCAGTTGCACCATTACTTTCATATTCGAACTAGTACCCTTGAGCTAGGCATACATCTCTTTATCTCTCTGATTATTGGTTAAATAGTGCTGTACGGTTCTTCAACAAGGATGACTTTAGCTCTAAATAACCCCCGAACGTTGGTATGGCATTACACAAAGAAGGCAACCGACACATTAACCTGGTTATCTATCTGGCTAGCTCACTACGTTTATATCAATGTATTTTCATTTCTTTATCGTTCTCTCTCTCTCTCTCTCTATATATATATATATATATATATATATCAGTGTGTTTTATCAATCTAGCAACCATTCTGTCTATGTTCAAATTCATCTGTCTCAACCTGCTCATCTCTCTATCAAGCAAGCTTACTACATTCATATCTGTCTTTCTCAGTCTTTTCATATCTATCGATCTATTTATCTGTCTGTTGGTCAGTCTGTCTTATTTTCTTTTCAATCTTTTTAGAAAGTCTGCTCCGGTTTTAGGGCGCCATAAATGTCGACACATGCGTCATTGTCAGCCATTTTGATCACCTTTGATCGAGGCTATGAACCCGATCTGGTGTCCAGTTCGCGCCAGTTTTACTCACAAAGGCTGTAAAAATGACAACTGTTCGCGGTAGTGCCAACAGCATCAAATTCAATTATAGGACATAAAAGCGAAAATTTAAACAACTTTGAAAATTCTTTGTATAAATCCAAGAAGTAAAGAAGCGTACGTGTCGAATACATCATTGAAGAAGACAAGTGAGGAATACAAAGAAAAGATTGTGAAGAATGATAAGAAAAACAGAATGAGGCGTGGGAGCTTTTTGGACAGTTAACAGAGGAAGAACGAACGGGATAAATAGAAACGGCTGAAGAAAAATCATGTAAAATAGATAGGAGAAAAACTTACGAGAAGGAAAAGTACGAAGGTTATTCAATAGATAAGGTAAATTTTGCCTTAAGAGATGGCAATAGGAAGCACTGTTTACAGTGGCGCCTTTTTCAAAGAAATTAATATCAATAAGTCCTTTCGTGTCCAAGTAGTTTCCGCTCCATGAAATGTCTTTTCGGGACATGTTTAGCTCAACTGTAAATATTTTTTGACTAAGATATGCTTCTCTGTACACATCACACATCCTTCTGCAAATTTTACATTATTCGCACTTAATAAATATTTTTGCGAAATTAAAATATTTTTCTATTAACCAATTCCAAACAACGCAGTTGTGTCACCCGACGCGGAGTGGTTGGGTAAGTTCATTATTTACAAGATTTGGACAGCTGTACTCGTCTCAGTTGGCTCTTCTACCGTACTCTTCATCCCTTTTCAGGTGCCTTTTGCCACAGTCTGTAACATCACTTTCCTAGCTATTTCTTCATATATATATATATATATATAGCCAGTAAAACATTGAAATCAAAACCAGTAATTGTTACTTGTAGTTTTGCCATCATAAGGTAAAACTAGATTCTCCTTATTATTGAATGACCCTGATGTATATATCTACCTTTAAAAAAAGATGTTACATCTATCTATCTATCTATCGATAGATAGATAGATGTAACATCTTTTTTTAAATGTCCTTAGGCAGAACCTATATATATATATATATATATAATCGGCACTTGCAACAATGTCAAAAAAGTCTGCGTTTTAATCAAAGAGGCGACATCTGCACACTAAATAGTGGGTCTCTGAAACTAGTGGAAAAGTTCACCTACGCAGGAGGCAGCGTCTTTTCTAGAGATAATTTTAAAGAGGAATAAATCTAGTTTGTATTCAATGTTTTCATTCTCCTGGACTGGTTGCCCAACGCTATTTATGTTACTAGTGAATATTGCGTATAAAGAGTGGACCATGAGAGGCACATTACATAAAATCCGAAAAGACCATGAAATTATAACCTTGATAAATAAAGTAAGTAAAGTTGGCGATCGTAGTCGGGGGCGATTTAAGGCTCCCTTTTCAATAGCTACTACACCGAGGTGTAGGGGAGGACGTTACTCCCTTCCCTGGATTGCTCTACTTTATCCTTGATACGTACCTTATACTGCTGAATGTTAAGCAAGGAAGTATCAAGTACCATTTTTAAAGTCTTTGGTATGACGCGACCAGGGATTGAACCCTGGTCTCCCGGAACACTGACGAATACTCCCGGACCAATGACGAACCCATTAGGCCAATGAGTCCGTAAGCTTCATAAATATGATATCGGAAAAAAAAATCCAAAGTTGTTTGTGATTTATCAAAAAGCTTAAAATTCAATAATTTCTAAGTTCGAAATTCTAATTTAAAATTATTGATTTAACATTTTCTTAATAATCAATCGTTAAACTGCTTTTGTTTTTAATAGATTTTTTATTGTTTGTTAGTTTGCTGTTATTTGTTGTTGTTTTTGTTGTTGTTTGCTATTTTTAAAAGAGTTTTCGTTAGAGTTTTGGAAATAAACAAATTTAAAAGAAACTTATATTTATGCGTAACACTATTATTATTTGTAGACATTACTGACACTCGAAGTAATGACATGACTATTATTATTTGTTGACATTACTGACACTCGAAATAATGATATGACTATTTTTATTTGTTGACGTTACTGACACTCGAAATAATGACATGACTATTACTATTTGTTGACATTACTGACATTCGAAGTAATGACATCACTATTATTATTTGTTGACGTTACTGACACTCGAAGTAATGACATGACTATTGTAATTTGTTGACATTACTGACAGTCGAAATAATGACATGACTATTACTATTACCACTACTGTTCTTCTCGAAGGATGACTTTGGCATTAAATAACCTACAAATGTTGATATGCCATTAAACAAAGAAAACAAACACACATACTTAAATGGTGATTAAATCTTTTTGAAAAGTCCTTAGGTTGAAACTATATACATATATATATATATATATATATAAGTGTGTGTGTGTGTGTGTGTGTGTGTGTGTGTGTGTGTGTGTGTGTGTGTGTGTGTGTGTGTGTAATTGACACATGCAACAATGTCTGACAAGTTTGTGCTTTATTGAAAGAGGTGACATCGGCACACTAAATAATGGTTCTCTGAAAGTAGAGAACAAGTTCACCTATCTCGGAAGCAGCGTCTCGTCTACAGAAAATAACATCAATACGCAACTAGCGAAGGCATGGAAAGCTATCGATAGGTTATCGATCGTTGGAAGTCAGACCTATTCGATAAAATAAAACACAATTTTTTCCAAACAGTGGTCGTGTCCATACTACTATATGGATGCACCACATGGACGCTGATTAAGTGTATAGAGAAAAAGCTTGACAGCAATTGCACAAGAAAGCTACGAGGTATACTGAACAAATCTCGGAAACAACATCCCACAAAACAGCAGCTGTACGATCACCTACCTCCCATCTCAAAAACAATCCAAATTAGACGAACAAGATATGTGGGACACTACAGAAGTAAGGACGAACTCATTAGCGACGTTCTCCAATCAACCCCTTCATATGGACTATAGCAGTATGACGATGATAAATATATATATATATATATATATATATATTAAGCCTGTTTATCTAGGTAATCATCTACCAACATATTTATCTATCTTTATGGATTATTGCTCCTAATCAAGTTAGTTTCGGCTGTGGTGAGTGCTCCACACTTGAGGCCTTGTACTAGATCACTGATATCATCTTGGTGACCTTTACCCTATGACGTAGCAGATAGTAATGTATTCGATACTCACCTTAAGTTCTTAGTAAACTTTATAAATACCTGAGCCCTTTGCTGAAGTCTAATACCAGTAAATTAATTCTGCAGATACTACTAGGTAAGGGGTTCGATACTTACGAAGTGTCCCCAAATTGCAGTCTTGAGACATTATAAGCTAAATTTAATAGATAAATAAATAATTTAGAGCCTTGTTGTAGAGTAGGATTATTAACCCTACTTGTCCTTCAAACTGGTGCTTTGCACGGTGTGATGGTTAACGGCTTAGCTCAGCAAATCGTTATTCGAGAGTTCAATTCTTACCCGGAGAAGCCTTCTTCGGGCCTTATGCCACAACGAGGTTAAGCTGTGTAAATGACTATTTGTTTAAGAGGCGATTCTTTGCTCTTTTTTTCCCAGTTTTATTTTCAATTCGAAATATGTAGAAAGAACGTTGGCCCTTGGCAAATTTTAAGTAGATGAAGTGCCACGTCTATTTCAAATAAAATGCTTTTTGAACCGACAAATTTTAAATATGGTTGATGCGCACGGAAGGAATTTCTGTTGCCACCACCTTCCCGAATACATTGACATATTTTGCCTGGCTTAACCATGCATCGTTTGTCATCACTCCAACACCTACCCGTTTATTCTAAATTCTTTTTTTATGTCTTCTTTCTGTTAGATTTTGTTTTTCGTTTTCTTTCTTTTTTTTTTTTTCATTTATCTTTTTCTCTTTTGTGTCTTGGGTAAGACATTAAATTGCATTTGATAGTAAAGCTCTGGTTCTGGAGCTCTGAGAGCACCCTTTCATTGTCATTACTCTCAGGTTCACTCTGACCCGGAGTGGCAATACCTGTTAGGATCCCGTCTGTGAGTGAAATAGATCTCTTTGCTGAGTTTTTAAAAGAGTAATATACCACAGAAGAAAGAAAAAAATGAACCAATAATGTAACATTTCTATCTGTTCAATGTATGTATGTATGTATGTATGCATGTATGTAAGGTAGAAGGGGGCTCCAGTCTTATGACAAAGCCCCGATGAAGGTAACCTTTCTAGACGTTAACTCTAAAATCAAAACTACAGAAGGAAGCTCTAACATCAAACTTCTGCTGACTTGTCGGTACCCTATGACGAGAAAAATCAAGGGAATGTCTTACTACCTAATGCATCTTGTAAAATCAAGAGAATGTCTTTCTACCTAATGCATCTTGTAAAATCAAGGGAATGTCTTACTACCTCAATTATCATATGCATCTTGTATGGTTTGTTATATCGTCATCTACAGCATCATAATGACACAATAATAAAGACAGACGCATGAAGGAACGAAGCAGGAAGACTTCTTTACAAATATATTTACCTCTCACTTTATTTGTAAGGGTTCGAAAGGGTTGTTCAAGGTTTGCATGTGAGAGGGTGCTAGAGATCGAACATAAACTGTAACATTTTGACCCCACTGTGATGACCGTCACGTTGTGTCTTTCTTGTTCTCCTGATGCTGGGGTCCAATCCATCGGGGTTCCTGAGGGCCCCCTCGGTCGGGTGTGGCTTTCCCTACCACACCTCGTCTCTAACTGTCTTGAACTCTCCTGGCAACTGCTTGGCTTGTCGAAGTCAACTGAATTATATAATCGTTCGACGCCCACTCGATCTTTGAAATCGAATGTTTAATCGTCATCAAGCGGAAATAACTGTCATGCAGTTCAGAGGTCACTCTCTTCTGTTGCATCACTCTGTAGTGTACCATGGGAATTACCTTGTCCCATTTCATCAGCCAATTTCCGCCCACGCGATTTCCTCGCCTAACTGGCATTGGAATGTGTCACTTCCTTCCTTGGAATAGCATTTTTGGGGGGCCGGGTCGAAGGTCAAAACATAACAATTTTTCGCAAGTTGAATTAGTTATCAATAAGTTGTAATTTTGGTGGTAAAGACGGCCATCAATAGTCAATATGTGGCAGTCAACATCATCATATATATATATATATATACAAGAAATACAAGAAAAAGTTATCACTTAGGGAAAAAATATTTCTTTAATACGTGGTGCCTTCAATAAGTTTTCAGAATTTTTTATACAGGCACATAAAATTGTCGTAGATTCTTGAAAAATCAGTATGTTATTGCTATACATCTTATGAGATGACTGACCAATTTTTATGATTTCGGGTTCAAATGAACAGCTACAGCAGGAATTCGAATACACCCCACTAAATCCTGATTGTCACAGCTGCTGAATTTCAAAAATGCAATCTGGACTTTAGAAGAACGTTATGCAATAAAATTGTGTTTTAAACTTGGAAAAATATACCATGCAATGAAAGCTGGATCTACCGCTATGACCGAGAGACCAAGAGACAGAGTTCCCAGTGGAAGCATTCTAGCTGTCCCGGACCCAAGAAGGCCAGACAGAGCAAATCCACCCACAAACTTTTGATGGTCCCTTTTTTTGACAACACTGGCATGATCTACATGCACTGGGTTGACAGACAGTCAACAAGGAATACTATGTTGAGGTTTTAAGGGGGTTCAGGAAGAGATTTCGTCAGAAAAGGCCAGCACTCTTCAAATCGGGTTAGTGGCATTTCCACCAGGACAATGCACTAGTCCACAACTCCATCCTTGTCACAGACTATTTGACCAAGATGGGCATCCAGACAGTTCCTCAGCCTCCCTATAGTCCAGACCTTGCTCCCTGTGACTTTAGGTTATTCCCTAAGCTCAGAGGCCGTCATTATGAGACAACTGAGGAGATGAAAGAGGCTGTGACGAAGGTCCTTGGCACGCTCACACAAGAGGACTTCCATGGTGTCTTGCAGAAGTTTTTGGAACGGTACAACAAGTGCATTGCAGCTGGAGGAGATTACTTCGAAGAGGACTAGAGTTTCATGTGTGTACTATAAATAAAAGTGCCCTTACGAAAAAGCCTGGAAACTTATTTGATGATCCTCGTATATGTACAAATGTCAACTTTTAAAAACCAGGAAAAAAGTTATTTAAAAAAACGTGTGACTTTAAAAAAACTCCAAATTTTCTTTTCATCCAGAACAGGGTTCCTCAAAGCGGTTCATGTAGACCCTTGGGAAAGAATTAAAAAGAGGCCTCCAAATAGGTAGAATTTACTAGTGTTCGTTTATAAAAAAAAACCCTTTTTAACAGGGGGAACAAAAACCGACAGATCATGTTGACTAGTTACCAGATATCGTACACCTAGTAGAATGCCGGATTGGATGGGATGACCTCCTAGTGATATGCCATTCATAAACGACCCGTTCAAAACATACTGGTCCTTTGAATAAACGAATGATCTTGTTGGTATCGTTAATGATGCATATAATCATATTTTCACACACAAAAAAAAAAAAAAACATTTTTAAAAAACAATTTTTTAAAATTATATTCTAAAAGGATAATTTTGTAAAAATTACTGAATTCTATATATTCCATTTCATGATAGGTTTGGCGATATCTTTTGAAGAATTTTCTTTTGGTTTGTTTTAATGGCATATCAACCCATGTTGGGTATTTAATGCCAGATCATTTCGTACATATATATCAAATATGATTTAACACATTTTTTAGATAAAGTTTCAAAACGAGCATGCACTCTCTTTTGCACATTGTTAAATGGTTTAAAGTAGCGCTATTCAATTAAACAGGCATTCATTTACCGATTTCAAACAATTCGATTTAGCATATCAGCAAAGTTAAATCGTTCTGTGTATCACTAACAGTTCAATTAAATAGTCATTCGTTTACAAACAGTTAAATGTAAAAAGTTGATTTCAAACAATTCCCTTTTACTTCTATTTGATCTATAAATTGGACCCTATCAAGTGCTACCATTCCAGGTCAGAGTAAACCTGGAAGCGATGGCAATGAAGGGGTATTCTGCATTTCTCAAAGCATCAGCATTACTGATTGTTCAGTTTCATATCCTGGACGCTCGTTGGGGGGGGGGTCTAACCTCTCTGCAGAGATCTAGTCGGTGTATTCTGGGCTATCAGTTATTTTTTAAAGTTGCTGGTTAGTGGTGTGGTTGGTTGGTTGGTTGGTTGGTTGGTTTTCATAGCATATCAACCTTTGTGGGTTATTTAACGCCAAATCCGTTTGTATACAAATAGTCAGTTCTATTTCAAATAATTCAGTTTAGCACGAATACACTGTTTAATTGTCAAAAACATTTCTATTTCAAGCTATTCAGTTAAGTCAAACAGTCCTAATTCAAACAATTCAGTTTAGTATAAGTATAGATTTTTTTTACACACAGTTAAATGTCAAAACAGTTCTATTTAAAAAATTCAGTTTAGCGTAAGTACAGTTTCAATGTTAAAACAGTTCTATTTCAAGCGGTTCAGTTTAGTATAAGTGTACAGTTTAATTGTCAGAAATATTTCTATTTTAAGCTATTCATGTAGTCAAATAGTTCTAATTCAAACAATTCAGTTTAGTATAAGTATAGATTTATTTACACACTGTTAAATGTCAGAACAGATCTATATTAAATAATTCAGTTTAGCATAAGTGCAGTTTCATTTCAAACAATTCAGTTTAGCATAAGTACGCAGTTTAAATGTAAGTCTACAGTTTAATTGTCAAAAACATTTCTATTTCAAGCTATTCAGTTTAGTCAAACAGTTCTAATTCAAACAATTCAGTTTAGCATTAGTAAAGAGTTTAGTTCTAAACCCATAGATAGGACCCTTATCACCTGCTACCATTCCGGGACAGAGTGGACCTGGGAGCAATGGAAATGAAGGAGTGCTCCGCATTCCCCAAAGCTCCAGCATTACTGGAACCTCACCATCAGATTGTTTAATGTCATACCAGGACACTCGTTGGGGATGGGGGCTGGAAGAAGTTGGTATATTTTACAGCCCCAGCCAACTGGGCTTGAAGAATTATTTATTTACAAGCAAAATGAAATATAGATTTTTAAAAGACATGAGTGAAAAAGTAAAATTAAAATACGATGCCATAAATTTCATTTCTCATTCATGTAAACAGATTTTTAATGAATAAAATTAAAAGTAAATTGTTATTAACGAAAAATCCTACTCTGACCGAAGAGATCCGGATCTTCACTTGTTAACACATTTTCCGTACTGACATGTATTTGTTGCTGTGGGTGTTATAATTTGATTCAATATTCCATTTATAATAACTTTTCGGTATTTTGTAAAAAAACAAATCTTGAAACCGAAAATATTGAAAAAAAAATCAATCTCTCTCGAAATGGCATTCTGTGAGATTAAAAAAAAAATATCGACAATAATCAATATATATTTTGTGAGGTTAATGTAAATTGAATTTGGTTGGGGGTGGGTAGAATAAAAGCCACTCTTTGTTGAGTGGTTTACCTAAAGTTTGACTGATTACAAGTCCCCTTAGCTCCCCTGAACTCTCCTCAATATTCTATCTATTACACCAGTTTTGTGTTCTGAACAGTCCTAATTTTTCCACTCATGCATAGTCTCACCATTCCCTTTTCTAGATTCCAGTGGATTGTTTCGAGAGCTCCGAATACGATTGGTATTACTGTCATCTATCTGG
This sequence comes from Sepioteuthis lessoniana, assembly GCA_963585895.1. NCBI lineage: Eukaryota > Metazoa > Mollusca > Cephalopoda > Myopsida > Loliginidae > Sepioteuthis > Sepioteuthis lessoniana. The sequence continues at coordinate 28,414 of CAUZXS010003455.1, forward strand.
CAAACTCTTGATATATAACGAGCTATTTTCTTTCGTTTATTCATTTTCATCAGCTAGAACAGTGAAATAACACGTTCATTTATGGCTTATCTCTTAAAACTCAATCTGGTCTTCTGGACTGGATTTTTGAATTCCAGAATATTGGAAAAAAAAAACATGATACATCAGATTAATCTTTATGCCGAAGTAGTTTCCTTGTAGACAGGCAGAGCAGACCTCTTTCACCAAATTATAGGATAATATATAAAGCGTTATATTAATATCAGTAAATAGTTTATTATTATCATTATTATTTTCCCCTTTTGAGAGTTTTCCACACGAGGAATCTGAGTGACCGCAAGTCTCCATAAGTCTCCAGGACTCTTCTTAGTATTCTGACCGATCTCAACAATGCTGTAGTTTGGATGGTCTCCTGCCGTCCTCTTATTTCCAATTCCTCTAGACTTTTTACCAATCTTTAGATGACTGTACCGAGCGCACCGATAACAGTTGGTACACCGTCACTTTCATGTTCTATAGTTTTTTCAGTTCCCTAGCAAGGTCCAGGTACTTAATTTTCTTTTCGCTTTCTTTCAGTTTTACCCTGGGATTAGCTGGAACAGCAAAATCCACTATTCTTGCATTCTTTTTTGTTTCTTTTTTTTTTGTTTTTTGTTTGTTTTTTTTTTACTCGGTCTGATCTTCGGGTCGAGATTAGATGATCCGTTTGTATCTCAAAATCCTGGACAGATTCTTGGTTTTGCATATACTATTTGTTCATATGATCAAATTTAAACTTTTTGCTCAATTCCCAGTGGATCACTTTGCCCACCCAGGCGTGTTTAGTCTTATACTCTTTTTGCCCTAGATTACTGCATTCACTTATTATGTGATTGACTGTTCCCTCTCTGTCACCACATAATCTACAGCTGCTATTTTGTTTGCGTCTATTATTATTATTATTATAATTATCATTATTATCATTTTTGTTTGTTTGTTTGTTTATTTATTGTATCCTTTTAACTATCTTCTCCCCTCAACCTCTAAAAAAGAATCTTTTCAAAGAACATATACAATATTAAGGCACCTCTATACTGATCAAATTCTGTGGGGTAATTCCTCTGATAGTTCCTAAAAATGCCCTCTTAAATGCTTTTTCTTACCATTATATCTGAAACCATGCAATTTAATCTTGATTTTTTTTACACTCTAGCTGTTTTTGATCTAACGAAGCAATTCGCTCCCAAAATATATTATTCTCTTTTCAAAAAAAATTCAATTATTTAATTGACTTAGTTTTTAAAATTTGTCTTGACAGTAAATTTCCAGTTCGAGAAGAAATATTGAAAAATCATCTGCGATAATTAGAAATTGCATTATTTTGAAAGAAAATCATTCGATCAACTCTTATTTTTCTTTCGGGTAAATGCTGATTTCTGTAATCTCTCCTTGTACCTGTAATCTTTTAATATTTTTATTATTTTTGTCACTCTTCTTTGTATGCCCTCCAATTTCAATATTACACTCCAATTTCCATGTCATGACACTGAAGCCCAGACCTGAGTACAACATTCTGTATAAGGTCTTAAAAGAGTTTTATGTATTTTAAAAACATTTGCCTCCTTTGAAATAGAATTTCTAACCATTCAGCCAATCATTATCCTTCGTACGATAGACAAAAGCTTTTAATATTTCACCAACGTCAACCCCAAGATCACATTCCTCATTTAATTTTTCGATTTCCCTGTTACTTAATTAATATTTACCTCTAATACTTTGGGGTTCAATTTTATATCAAAAAATAGAAAGAAGTAAATACTTTTAAAAAAGAATAATTTGGTTGGTTGGTCTTTATGGCATATTAACCTTTGTAAGTTATTTGATGGCAAATCCATTTTTATACAAATAATCAGTTCTATTTCAAACAATTCAGTTTAGCACGAGTACAAAATATTTCTATTTCAAGCTATTCAGTTTAGTCAAACAGTCCTAATTCAAACAATTCAGTTTAGTATAAATATAGATTTTGTTCACACACAGTTAAATGTCAAAACAGTTCTATTTCAAAAAATTCAATTTAACGTAAGTACAGTTTCAATGTCAAAAACTGTACCATTTCAAACAATTCAGTTTAGTATAAGTACGCAGTTTAAATGTAAATACACAGTTTAATTGTCAAAAACATTTCTATTTCAAGCTATTCGGTTTAGTCAAACAGTTCTAATTCAAACAATTCAGGTTAGCATAAGTATGCAGTTTAATTCTATTTAATCCATAGATAGGGCCCTATCAGGTGCTACCATTCCGAGCCAGAGTGGAGCTGGGAGCAATGGCAATAAAGTGGTACTCCGCATTCCCCAAAGCTCCAGCATTACTGGAACCTCACCATCAGATTGTTTAGTGTCATATCAGGACACTCGTTGGGTAGGGATGCTTCTTACCACTCTGCAGAGGGGCGGTCAGTGTATTCTACAGCCCCAGCCAACTGGGCAAAAAAAGAAAAATAAGAAAATATTTAATTTTAAAAAAAGCTCACACCTATTCAAATGATAAGTAGTGATCTGTTCACCGGTTTTGATTGAACAGTAGTTGAATTAAAAAAGATATATCAAAATAAAATTATAATTTAATTGATGCATAAAAAAAAAATACGAGAAACTCTTATCTAGCAGGATAGAGCCAGGTACTATTTTAATGAAGCTCATTAGATTACATTATTTACATCTTTCGGACTATTGTCCTCATCTTTGTCACCATGTTTATCACAGCGTTTCGACCGTTGTATGCTCCGGCCTTCTTCAGGTGGTTGGAATGTCGAACTTAACCCTTTATTTCGCTGACCGGGGTAGACTGTTCTAGTTCCACGAGCCATACTTAATGGATGTCAGTTATCAGCTATCTCCTGTTAATTTCCCCTCTGAAAGTTCTCCACTGCCTTCACTGGGTATTGAATTCACACTCATTGGGTATGCCAATGAATCTAACCAACGCCTTTATCCATTGTACCATGTGTCCTTGAGGAAGCGTCTCTACATAGCTAAAATCTTTCAACGGCATCTCGGAACATTAATAGCTCGTCTGTGTGTGCTGGTGCATAAAGAAATATCCATGGGTTTTCATTGATGATTTGAATCACAGCATTCACATTATCCTCTGAGATATGTGGTCATTCAATTTTTCTTTCATTTTGTACGTGAATCTGTTTATGCAAATAGGTTCCTTAGTTTACGTCTCGTCTTGTCTGCTGGTCTGACTTTGTTGAATTTCCTTTCAAACTTGTTTCTGATGCCATTGTACTTCTTTCCTCAGATTGATTGGTTAACTGATTATAACGGCATGTAAAGTTTTATGGCTTGATATTAGAGAATAGTGTTCATTGAACGTTCATATTTACACTTTTTGTACAGTCGTTTCTTATAAGTCTATTTTTTTTTTTTGGCAGAAAATAAATGTTAAATATTCCTATCTAATAGAAATAATTTGTCGAGGCTAATATGGGCTTATTGAGATAACCAGGCTCAACACTGAATTTTGAACACTTGCTCACATTTTTCAATGAATGAAAAAAGAAACTGATGATTATGATGTTGATATATATATATATATGTGTGTGTGTGTGTGTGTGTGGAGAGAGAGAAAGAGAGAGAGAGAGAGAGAGAGAGAGAGAGAGAGAGAAAGGAATGAGATCTAAGTATACCATAAACAGAGTCAACGGTGTTGGGTGACTGTCAGTTTACTCAAATGCTATTGACTTTGTGTGCAGTATCCTAAGAACTACATATGCTCCATTACCGATATTGAGTACGCTTTATTTATAAAAATGCCAAATTGTACCAATATCTATATATATATATATATATATATATTATTTTATTATATTGAAATAATTTAGATTGTTATTGCAATGCGAAATAAAAATTATTTGGTTCTTGTTAATTTCAAAGTAAAACTTCATCGATGAAGTTTTACTTTGAAATTAATTAGACTCAAATAAAAATTATTTTGAATTGCAATAGCCCTTTAATTAATTCAATACAATAAAATAAGATAATTTGTGCAAAGCTTCAAGCAAATTACAAAATAGTCTGTGACAAGGATGGAGTTGTGGACTGGTGCATTGTCCGGGTGGAAATGCCACTGACCCGATTTGAAGAGTGCTGGCCTCTTCCAACAGAATCTCTTCCTGAACTCCCTTAAAACCTCAACATAGTAATCCTAACCCTAACCCTTTGCCCAATCAACTCTCATGTATTGACTTCCTTACTCCTCCCACACCTCTCATCATCCCTCACAGACTCCCTGCTTTCCTTGAATCTCTTATGCCACTTAAAAACTGATGTTCGATTCATGCAAAATGGTCGAAAAGCAGTCTGAAGTATTCCATACTTTTCTGTGGCATTTTTCCAAGTTTAAAACAGAATTCTATTGCATAACGTTCTTCTAAAGTGTCCTGACGTCCAGATTGCATTTTTGAAATTCACCAGCTGTGACAATCAGGCTTTAGTAGGGTATATTCCAATTTCTGCTGTAGCTGTTGATTTGAAGCTGAAAACATAAAAATTGTTCAGTCATCTCAGAGGTATAGCTATAACATACTGAATTTTCAAGAGTTTACGACAATTTTAAATGCCAATACAAAAATGTCTGGAAACTTATTGAATTCACCACATATATATATATATATATATATATATATATATATATATATATATATATATATATATATATATATTGCTTATTTTTCCTTATTTTCAATGTTACAATCATTAGCCACAATTTTATTTAACTTGAATAAATTTATTCAATTCTAATAACCGAAATCTCAATATGAAATTAATTGCAGGTTTAACATTTCTATATCACATGCCATCTAACAACATTTTCGATTACCAATATGCATGTTTGTGTGTGCGTGTGTGTGTGTGTGTGTGTGTGTTTCCACTGTCTTCTTCGAAGTTTCCCACATTCACTCACAAGATCCACACACAAACCCCACTCAACATTTTTAGCGTGTGTTGTTCGAATTGCCAGCCCAAAATTTTTTAGGGAATTATATATAAATATATATACATATTTACCAACCCCTCCGCTCGGGTAAGATATGACACAAGGTCAATATTTAAGCGGAGTTTAAGAGGTTTGAATTTAGAGTTTTCCTTCTCCTAGACTAGTTGCCTAACCAAGTCTATCTTACTATTCACACATAGCTGGAGGGAAAATAATTGGATTCATACCTTTCCCAAGGGTATTAGTGCTATGTGAAATGCAATTAGCCTGGTCCAGGATTTGAACTCGTGTCGCCGTGTCCATTTCCTACGACGATAACCATTACACCAAAAAAGCGACTAATTTCGAAATTACTGATATATATATATATATATATATATATATATATATATATATATGTGTGTGTGTGTGTGTGTTTGTGTGTGTGTGTGTATATATGTGTGTGAGTATGTGTGTCTTTCTATGAGAGAAAGAGAATCAGAGGTGAAAGAATCAGATCGAGATCATTATATAAACGAGATATTCACACAGAATTTTACCGGTGGTAGGTGATGACAGAACATAAAGTTTCCCATTCCATAGTATGGCGGACACCAGTTGAAAAATATGTGTCTCCACCAATTTACACAAGTTAAGAGACATAATAGTGACAAGTAGCGAATTACAAGCTGAAATCACTGGGTTATTACATCATGAGAATTCCATACATACCAAATTTTCGCCTTCTTCTTAACCACAATCCACTGAAATTAAGCCGGTTAACGATTGGGGGCGATGATTTCATGTATTCATTCATAAACAACAGTATTGTAATTCAGTGACATTTCAGACACAATCTGATGAGTAATCATTTTCATCAGGCCACAACCATCGCATAATGGTTAACAAGCATTTACCCAGGACCCCTGCTGGAGTGAAATAGTTTGGAAGCCTTTAAATCGAACTCCTACAGCTGATTCGGGGTTCTGCATCCTTTATTTTTATGGCATTCTAGAGATGGTCTTGGGGAATTCTAGAATGTTTTGTTGACTATGAATTGTGGGGTGGAAATGAAATGTTGAATTGTGTGTTTGATAGCAAAATTGAGGAATACATTTGACATATGTTGTGACCATTCACCAACGTTCAGGTATACATGCATTTAACTTAATCAAGCCCCACTGCATCTCTGCAGGGGGGTAGGACTCTCCCAAGGAATTTCCTGATTATGACATTAAACGTTCAGGTATACATTCACCAACGTTCAGGTATACATGCATTTAACTTAATCAAGCCCCACTGCATATCTGCAGGGGGGTAAAACTCCCCCAAGGAATTTCCTGATTATGACATTAAACGTTCAGGTATACATTCACCTACGTTCAGGTATACATGCATTTAACTTAATCAAGCCTGATGCATATCTGCAGAGGGGTAAGACTCTCCTCAGGAATATCCTGGTTATGACATAAAACAATCTGATGGTAAGGTTCCAGTAATGCTTTGGGAAATGCAGAGTACTCCTTCATTGTCATTACTCCCAGGTCCACTCTGACCCGGAGTGGTAACACCTGTTAAGGTCCTTTCTAGGGGTTAAATAGAACTGTTTAACATGCAAACGAATGACTTATGCTAAACTGAATTGTTTGAAATAAAAGTGTTTGATCATTTCACTGTGTTTGAACAAATGACTGATGCTTAATTGAATTGTTAGTGACACATAGCAATTCTTGGAACCCTTTAACTGTGTGCAAACAAATGGGCTTAGGCTCTTTTAAAAACGCTATTAACTAAATGTGTTTACGAATTATATTTAATATATGTTTATAAAGAGAAATTGGCATTATATATTCCATAAAACCAAACCAACCTTGGCTCAGTCGGCTGTGGCTGCAGAATACACCGACTACATCTCGGCAGAGGGGTATGTCCTGGATATGACACTAAACAATCTGATGGTGAGGCTTTTGGATATGCGGAGTACACCTTTACCGCCATTTCTCCCAGGTCCACTCTGGCCCGGAGTGGTAACACTTGTTGAGTCCTATCTATAGGTTAAATAAAACTAAACTGTGCTCAACTGAATTGTTTGAAATAGAACTGTTTTGACGTTTAAACTGAGATCTTTTTTGACATTTAACTGTGTGTAAACAAAAAGCTGTACTAATACTGAATTGAATTGTTTGAAACAGAACTGTTTTTTTAATATAAAATTGGATTTGGCATTAAATAATATACCGTGGTTGATATGCCATTTAACCAAACCAAATCCAAATCCAAATCCCAAACCAAACCATCAACTTAATCAGAGAATCGATTTCTCCATCAGTATCAATCAGGAGAATTACATAAAAGAAATGAGCCAATCAGTATGGAGAGACATCGGCAACTTCAAAAAGATGACGCAGTTACCACTTAAGAGAAAGCTAACTTGAGATGTCTCGTTGGACAATTAAATTGGATTGCTATCATGACACTTCCTGACATAGGTTTTTGCTGTTTGTGCTCAACAATCTCAAATGTTAGAGTTAACCATCTAAATAAGACAAACAAAATATTAAGGGACATGAAAAACACATCAAATATCATCTAATTTGCTAAAATTCAAAAACTCAAAGATTAAAAGATCGTAACATATTCAGATACAAGTTAGGCTAATTAAGGAGAAGAGTCAAGGAGTAAAAATTGTTTTACTTTCATTCATTTTGAAACTTTTTTAAATCTTTAAACAAATCGATTCTTTTTTAACATTCAGTATTTAATAGTTAATAATAATTTGCAATATTTTTCTTTCATTTTACAAATTATAAATCTGCAACATAATTCAAGAAATACATATAATACAGCAAATACGACTAATATAAAACAAATTCTAGTCAATAATTTCCCCAATAAAAGAATCGACCAGCAAGTAAAGTTCTATCTTCATACAATCCACCAAAATAGAAAAAAAAACAATAATAACACTATTAATTTATATTACAGGAATCAAATGCACAAAAACTAAACGGGTGTTATGCCCGTGGCGTTGTGACTAAATTGCTGGATGGCGAATTCGAACTACAGCCACGCTATCATGTTCACTTTCGGATAAATATCCTTGAGAAAAGAATGAATTTCCTTATCCTTTCAGCAATGGGTTAAGTAATATTACTGTTGTTATTTTACAAGGATAGTTTTGGTATTAAATAACCGAGGAAGGTTGATATGCCATTAAACAAGGAAACCAAACCAACAATTACAAAGTAGATGAACAAACAATAAACAACATAATACAGACACAGTAAAGCCCCCAAGCACTTAAAACAAATTAAACTCATCCTCTATGGCACCAAATTTTAAACATAAACTATTTTCGAACAAGCACGATACTAGACAAAGTCAATTTTTAAGCGAAGTTTAATCGGTATAATTCACAGTTTCCCTTCTCCTAGATGAGTTGCCATACCAAGGCTAAAGAGCAGAGTCTGCCCTACTACTTTATCCATAGCTATAGAGAGAGTGGTTGGGTTCAAAGCTTTCCAAGGGTGCTAGCGCATTGTGAAATGCACAAAGCCTCGTCCAGGATTTGAACTCGGGTTCCCGTGCCTATTTTCTAAAGATGATAATCACCAAACCACAAGCATCTCTTTACATCAGCGTTAATATACCAAACATCTTCAACAACCAATAGGTTAACCAAAGTACCCCCACCAATAAACCCTGTTAACAAAATAAATATCACATCTGAGATAATCAAAAACAAACTACAGAAAACTATTAGCCCAGAGGACGATCAATGATATCATCGAAAACGCTTTGGAGCAAAACCTACATCAACCTCTCGATCACCTTGCCACTAATACAAAGAAACTAAAAAGAAAATTATAGTAAAAACATTAGAAAATCATAAAAGAGGAAATTTAGGTGCTCTTTAACCATGTAAATTGTATAAAAAATAACTTACAATTAAAATAATTACATATACGTTAAAATTTCTTCGTTTACGCTGAGACTGCTCATAGCTGTGAGGTATGTTATCAGGCTGACGTAAAGTTAACCAGGTTTCGATCCCAGCTTGAAGCATCACGCGTATCTAGCTGATGACAATATATATATATATATATATATTGTCATCCAATATATATATATATATATATATATATATATATTGTCATCCAAAAACTACCCAATCTAAATCTTGTTCAGTCGGCTGGGGCTGTAGAATACACCGACTGCATCTCTGCAGAGGGGTAAGACCCTTCCAACGAGTGTCCTGATGTAACACTAAACAATCTGATGGTGACCCGGAGTGGTAGCACCTGATCGGGTCCTATTGGTCAAATAGAACTAAAATGCCTACTTATGCTAAACTGAATTGTTTGAATAGAACTGTTTTTATATGCTTAACTGAATTTTTTGAAGTGGAACTGTTTTGACATTTATGTAAACATTGGATGTAAACAAAATCTATACCTATACTAAACTGAATTGGTTGCAATAAAACTGTTTGACTAAAGTGGATAGCTTGAAATAGATATGTTTTTGACAGTTAAACTATGTTCTCATGCTATATTGAATTGTTTGAAATAGAACTGATTATTTGTAAGAAATGGATTTGGCATTAAATAACCTACAAAGGTTGATATGCCATAAAACCGGAAAATAAAGGAAGAAGGGTTAACTCCAATAAATTGGAAAATTTTGAAAAAATCTTCAATAACAAGTAGTTTACAAGGTAAGAGTAATTTATGCCAAGATGAAAAAGTTAGTATTGTATAATCTTATATATAATCTTTTATATATATATAAAGATACTATTAATTTCGTGAAAGAAAAGAATTTATAGTTATGTAGACATAAGAATAAATACCTAATATGATATCAAATAATTTTTATATTCAAATAATGTTTAAGCAAATTTATTATAATTCCTTATAGATAACTAAAAAATAGGTAGAGTTTATATGTTTTAACTAAGATAATCATCCCTTACACTTTAGCTACACACTAAATCCTAATAATGATATAATTAAAAACTTCTTTCCTTAAATAATAAAATTAAATTAATTGAAATATATAACTTTAACAAAAATAAGTTTTTATATACAGAACTAAAACAAATGCTAAAAATCATTCAATAGAGCCTCAATACCACTAAAATGTAAATATAAATATAAAGAGAGATGAATAGTTCTTTGAAACAAGTAAACAATTGAATACGTATGAAAATTTACTAATATATTTCAAAAAGTATTTATTCGAAATTATAAAAAAAAAGATTTCCAATTAAACTAAAATTATAAAAACCCTACATAGCTTTCAACTAAAACTCATAAACCTGAAATCTGGTTATTAATATGAAATAAACAAAATTAGTATTTACAAAAACCGTAAATAAATAGAAAAATTCCGCAGTTGTTAATTCTTTAATTCATTACAACTTGATATAACGTGAAATATATTGCCAGCGTTTAACAGCAAAAAAAAGTAAAAAAAACTCCATTTGAATTCCATTTGATGAGCTTTATTAAGCGAAATAAATTTATTATGGAAATGAATACTATTTCTAAATTTCTTGTTTTGTTTTTTAACAAAACAATATATATATATATATATATATATATATCGGAGGTATTCATGTGGCAATGGTTACAGTCGTAGGAAATGTACACGGTGATATGAGTTCAAAACCTGGACGAGATTGTTTACATATCACATTCCCTTTGGGAAAGGTATAAATCCAACTATTCTTCCTACAACAATGAGTAAATAGTAGGCCAGACAGGGCTCGTTAACCTTGATATACCAACCGGTCTAGGAGAAGGAAAACTGAATTCGAAGCAGTTAAACTTCGCTTAAAATTGGCATTGTGTTGCATCCTGTTCGTGTGGTGTAACTGGGTACACACACACACATATATATATATATATATATATATGTATATATATATCCTTTGTTTGTTTGTTTGTTTGGTTGGTTGGTTGGTTGGTTTTTATGGCATATCAACCTAGCGTAAGTACAGTTTCAATGTAAAAAACAATTCCATTTCCGAAAATTTAGTTTAGCTTAAGTACTTACTTTAAATGTCAAAACAGTTCTTTTTCAAGCGATTCATTTGAGCATAAGTACACAGTTTGATTCAATTTGACCCATAAATAGGACCCTATCAGGTGCTACTACTCCGGGCCAAAGTGTACATGGGAACGATGACAATGAAAGGATACTCCGCATTCCCCAAACCTCCAGCATTACTGGAACCTCACCATCAGATTGTTTAGTGTCATATCCAGGACACTTGTTGAGGGAGTCTTACCCATCTGCAGAGAAACACTCAGTCTCTTTGACAGCCCAAGCCGACTGTGCAAACTTTCCTCTCGTTTCCGTCTGATGATTATACACAGTACGTGAAACTACAAATGACGGACCCATTGGGGCCATAATTTTAGTATTTGCTCAGCTATTGTAGCATCGAATACTTTTTTATCCAAAACTTTTTTCTTGTTTACATTTCTTTTATTACGTCGGCATGTTTGATTAAAAATGACAGACAAGGATTTAGTGTTTTGCCTTATGTCACAATTGTGGTTTAAGGTAGGTTAACAATTGTCCAAAGTTTAAGACATCTCGTTCGCCAAAAAGAAAACCTGAATAAAATGCTAAACATTTCATCCGTATTATTTTCAATAAAACATCTCTACAAGAGGATCTGCTGCCGAAATATACATGATTCTTTTCATTTCGTATATATGGGTTTTAGCAAAATGAGAAATGAAAAATGTCTCATCCTGGATTTGAACTCGGGTCGTCGTTTTCATTTTCTACGATGACAACCATAACAACACAAACGCCTTTTATATATATATATATATATATATAGAGAGAGAGAGAGAGAGAGAGAGAGAGAAGGAGAGAGGATAGACTGACAGAGAGAGAGGGGTGGGTGGGGACCGATTGATTGATAGACAGAGAGAGAGAGAGAGAAATAAACAAATGTCATTAAACATATAAGAATATTTATTTTTTGTTTGCTCACAACAAATTCATTATTAGGAGAGTTTTTTTTTTTAAGTTTTTAAAATAGTTTATAAAAGAGTTGGTATGCTATAAAAGAAGCGACAAAAAATTATCTGGTAATGTAGCATAGCCATTGTTTGTAGGAAAACTATGTGGGTGTGGGTACGTGTTCGTGCGTGCATATATATATATAGAGATATATACTTTGCTGATGATCAGGATATTGTATATATATAATTGACTTTTTACAACGTAGGAAAGTATATATGAATGCATGTAAGTGAATATTGTATAAAGATAGAATATGCGTACTAATGCGTGCGTATATATATATATATATATATATATATACAGCGGTTTAAAATAGTAAATAATTTTCTCCGCCCATGCAGCCAATCTCTTTAAATCAATCTGGTTTCACTTGAACCTGGCACAAACTGCGAGTGAGAAAGAGGCTGAGTTAGCAAGATTACGTCGCATAAAAACGGATCTTATCTGCAATCCGGTTCGTTCCGCTGTCACCCGTTGGTTATCACTCACATCCGGGACATCCTATCAATTCGTCTTAAGCTCTGTCTCAAATCCACTTGGGCGTGAATAACGGGCCTGAGTCCATCCTTCACTGTCATCTGCGCTCTCAACCAGCCCCGCTCACCCAAACACGCGCATAATCTTTCTAGGATAAGTTTTAATTCTCTTTAAGACAATACCAAAATGTAATGCCGTTCGACTGGCAATAAGTCACGGTTTGTCGCCTTAATCCGCTGCAAACCGGTCTCGACCAAGTCCAGTTTATGGGCCGACGAGAAACCCCGATCACTATTTGATGTCACATAATTAACCAGTATATCATGCGTCGGGTGGTGACGCATGAAATGCCGGCAGATTTATCGAAGTAACTTGTATTAAACGGGCGAAGTTGCGTACATTTATCTTTTACTTTTTCTTTTCCCATTTTGTTTTTCCTTTTTTCTTTTTTTTATTCCCATCTCTTCTTGTTGCTTCCATTGGTCGCAACAATTTTCTCATTCTAGGCCAAGGGTCTCAAATTCAAGGACTTAAAAAAGGCTATAACGTCCGAGGGCTGAAAGTAAAATGAGATGGTGGGGTTGTGATTTATTATAATGCTAATCTGTAATATATCTGATTGCTTGCTATAACTTTATCTATATTTTACAGACCATAATTCTAAAATATAAATTCGAAAATAGAATTTTAAATTTGCAAAAAGAAGCAATATTTTACTTTCTTCTCCACTAATAACAGCTTAAGTTAAGAGTCTCAGACTAAAGAACCCAAAAGAGTTATTACGTCCAAGGGGTAAGGTACCACGGACCAAAAGCAAGAAAGAGCTTTGAGCGTGATTTACACTAGTTTTCACTCTCATCTGTAACACAGCAGAAGGGTTGATATTTTTCTTTATCAAAATGAATACGCATATGATAGGAAGTCGGATATATGATTTAGTACAAAATATAGAAGGACAAATTATCTTTATTTCGGTTTTTACTTTTCATAAATTCACTTTTCTCAATTTTCACTTTTGATGAATTCCATTTTGTTATATTTCATGGGTGAATTGCAATAAATTGTATTATGAATATTATCAAAATAGATTTTTAAAAAAAAGCAAAATTCAAAGTTTTATTACATTTTAAAGAAATAGGAGTCATAATTTATGTTTATTGAACAATCCACTCTTGAACATTTTCCATGATTTTCTGTTCGTACGTGTTGCCTATCATCTTAAGAGGACTCTCCAGTGGGACTGACCGTGGCGTAATTGATGAAGTACGGGATTTTACCCTCGAAGTAAGTGAGTTCAAACTTCAGACGTTCTGTTAAATTCCCTTTCGGACCAATTCCTTCCAAAAAGAATACGAGTCCATTCCCCCAACAAGCCGCTATAGATTTAGTAGTATCACTTCTGTTCCTTCTACAAAGATGGCTTTGGAATTAAATAACTCGCGAGGGTTGTTATGCCATTAAAAAACAAAAACAAACTAAGTGTATACCAATATATATACCTACTCTCCGCACGATCAGGATGCAATAAAAAGTCAATTTTAAGTGCAGCTTTTTTAAAACAAGATTAAAATTCAAAGGTTGAATAACGCAGTCTGTCCTACTATTTCCACATTTCTCTTGTAAGAATTATTAGATTCATACTTTTCCATGGATATTAGCGCTATGTGAAATGCAAACAGTCTCGTCCAGGATTTCAACTCATGTCGCTGTGTCCATTTCTTACGACGTTAACCATTATACTACAACAATATGAAACCAAACCAAACTAAACTGAATAGCTCGAAATAAAAATGTTTTTTTTACAATTAAACTGTACTTACATTTAAAACCGTACTTTTGCTAAACTGAATTGTTTTAAATTGAACTATTTTTGACACTGAAACTGTACTTACACTAAACTGAATTGTTATATATAACTGAATAGTTTGAAATAGAAATGTTTTTGACAAACTGTGTTCTCATGCTAAACCGAATTGTTTTAAATAGAACTGATTATTTACATAAAAATGGATTTGGCGTTGAATAACCTACGAAGGTTGATATGCCATAAAACCAAACCAAACCAAACCAAACCTACAACAATATGCCCCTTCTGATGTTATGAAACAAAAAAATCCTCATGTTCAGTTATGTGAGTTAATTTTCTATAATCTCAGTCACTCTTCCATCGCGACAGGTTTTTTAAAACGATGTAAATTTCCCTGAAATTCTTAAGAATGTTTTTTTAGATGTATATAAACTCGAATTATGCGGGAATAATCCGAGTTTATATACATCTAAAAACATTTTCAGTTTTTTAATCTGGAAGTGAAAGCGACTACTGTCCTTCCCTCGGAAGAAACATGTTCAGGGTTACGGACAAATTGCCAAGCTTTTGGAAAATATTTGTCACAAAAATGGTTCTGCCGCGTCCCAAAGAGAAGTTAAATACACACACACACACACATATATATATATATATATAATATTGTCATCCACACAGAGACTGTTTCGTTGTATCACAACTCTTCACTGTGGCTAGACACGTGGGACGCTTCAAGCTTGGGTTGAAACCTGCCCAACTTTACGTTAGACTTAGTATCATACTGCTCAGCCATCAATCGACATACGTCAGCTCGGGAATTATTAGGCATTATGTAGTAGCTTTCGTTTATTTACATTTTTGCCTTATCGGATAACAGAGTGCTCAATTCATATGAAGAGAAATGATTTGTAAGCAAATTGTTTGTAGGCAAATTTATTTTTGAATAAGCTCACTTGTTTGCACACAGTTAAATGGTTTTAAGTATTGTTATTTATCTCTAATAATTCTTTATAATATCAGTCTGTTGTTTGCACACAGTTAAAAGGCTTCAGGTATTGCTATTTAACATTAGTCATTTTATTTATCGAGGGTGTTCGGGTTTTATGGCATATCAACCATTTTAGGTTATTCACATATTTTTATACAAATAATCACTTCTAATTCAAACATTTCAGTTTAGCGTAAATACAATTTCAATGTCAAGAACAGTCCCATTTCAAACAATTCAGTTTAGTAGAAGTACGCAGTTTAGATATCAAAACAGTTCTATTTCAAGCAATTCCGTTTAGCATAAGTACGCAGTTTAGTTCTATTTGGTCCGTAGATAGAACACTATCAGGTACTATTACTCCGGGTCAGAGTGAACCTGGGAGCGATGGCAATGAAGGGGTACACTGCATTCCCCAAACCTCCAGCATTACTGGAGCATCATCATCAGATTGTTTTGTGTCATATCAGGACACTCGTTATGGGGGCTCTTACCTCTCTGCAAAGGTGCAGTCGGTGTATTCTACAGCCCCAGTCGACTGGACAACTTTACTTATCGAGTTTAACCAACAATCTGAAATCAGTTGTATCGTTTTAAAAAAACTAATGATAATAATAATAATCCTTAGTAAATGATTGAACAATTCTATTTGACCTATAAATGGAATTTTCACTGGTAGTAGACCTGAGAATAAAGGTAACGAAAGGGTAATCCTCGTTTCCTTAACTTCAGGACTAGAGCCTCACTATCAAATGCAGTTTATTATCATACACAGGACAATTGTTGAGGGCAAGTCTTACCCTCTCTGCAAAGGTGTAGTCTGCGTATTATAAAGCCCCAACCGATAGAGCGCATTCTCTGAAGTCTATTTCGAAGCAATAAAAATTCTCAAAGAACAAAAAATTTGTCCTCGACTTAGACTGAACGTAGCGTCCTCATTCAAACCATTATGCATAATTATTTCAACTAACATAGCTTTGTTTGATTTTTACGCCTTAAAGTGTTCATTTAAACCGCCAAAATCTAATTGCCCAGTCGACTGGGGCTGTAGAATAAATACACTGACTGTTTCTCTGCAGTCCCCCAACGATTCTCCTGGATATGGCACAAAACTATCAGATGATGAGGTTCCAGTAATGCTGGAACTTTGGGGAATCCGGAGTATCCCTTCATGCCATCGCTCCCAAGTCCATTCTGGCCCGGAGTGGTTGCACCTGATAGCGTCCTATCTAGGAGTCAAATAGAACTAAACTGCGTACTTATGCTAAACTGAATTGTTTGAAATAGAACTCCTTTTTGACATTGAACTTGTGTACTTATACTAAACTGAATTATTTGAAATAGAACTGTTTTGACATTTAAATTAATGTGAACAAAAAGCTATACTTATAATAAACTGAATTGTTCGGAATAGAACTGTTTATATGTATAAAAATGGTTGAAGTGCCATAAAACCAAACCAAACCAAACCAAACGAAAATGTACGCCTGTTTTCTTTGGCGTCCAAAACTCAAATCAATAATTTTATTTAAATTTTATTTAAATTCGTATGTATTCATATTCACTCACTCGACTTTCACATCTAAATTTTCATAACCAGGAATATGAACTCTAACCCATTTGTATGGCTGATGTAAATTATTAGTATTTATAAGAGTCACTTATTGCTGCACTTGTTTACAAATAATGATATGTTTTAACTCCTTAAGAGTTTTTCACATCAGTTTTAGTTGATGGTTTTTCACTGGAGTTTGAGTAACAGCTAGTCTCCTCAAGTCACCAGGACTCTTCTCAGTATTCTGGCCGTTCTGTAGTTTGGATGGTCTCCATTCTTCCTCCATCTTCAAAATCTTCCAGTCCCTTTAACAATCCTTTTGTTACTGTAACGAAAGCACCAATTACAATTGGTATAAGTATCACCTTCATGTTCCATAGTTTTTTTCAATTCACTAGGAAGGTCAAGGTGCTTATTTTCTTTTCGTATTCTTTCAGTTTTATTCTGTGGTCAGCCGGGACAGCAAAGTCCACAATTTTGCAAGTTCTCTTTTTTTTTTTTTGTTGATTATTATAAGGTCTGTTCTTCTGGCCGAGATTAAGTGATCTGTTTGTATGTCAAAGTCCGATTGGAGTTTTTGTGTGTTATTTTCTAGGACAGATGCTGGGCTTTGCATATATTATTTCTTCGTATTGTCAAATTTCAATTTCTTGCACAATTCCCAGTTGATCACCTTGCCTACTCGATCGTGTCTAGTCTTATACTCTTTTTGTGCTAATTTGCTGCATTCATTTATTACATGATTGGTCGTTTCGTATCAATCACCAAATAATCTATATTTCTATTTTGTTGCGTCCTATCAATTCTCGCTTTGATATGATTGGTTCTTATGGCGTTGCTTTGTGCTGCTAGAAGAGATTCTGTTTCTCTCTTAAGGTTTCCTTTTCTTAGCCATGTCTACGTTTTCTCGCGTGGGATGTTGCTCATTAGACGCTTAAAACGTCCATAGAGTTGTTTTTCTTCCTATTTTTGTTTTCTGGTTATTGTCGTTCTGTTGGTTCTCGTGTTGTCAGTATTATTTCTGGTGGCTGTAATCAGTCTTCCTCCGCGCTTTTCTATGTAGTCTTCAAGTCATTGTGTCGTTGCGTCAATGCTGGCAAGTCCTCTTCCTCCCTCTTTTCTTGATACAACGTCGTCTCAGGGATGTAATGCATTATTCATGGTTATTATCTTCTTGTTCTTTGGTCCAGTTCAAAAAGGGTCCCGCTAAATTAGGATCGGAATCACTAACAATGACTTTCCGTCTGTAGAATATGGTGAATGTTTCCTAAGAATGACACGAAACTGCATCAGATGGTTACGCTCCAGTCCCGGAGATCTGAGAAGTGTGGAATATCTCTAAAATTGCCAATACTCTCGGGTCTACTCTGACCCGGAGTAATAGTATGGGTAAGGTTTTCATCTATAGGTAAAATTGATCAATTTAAAAATCATTCCTATTCAATAGGACAGTAGAAAAAAGTCTCTCACAAAATAATCACACAAAAATGTAAATATAAACATACAATGAACGAAATTCCAACACCTATCGATAGAAAATAACTCAAGACGGGTTGGCATGTCGTTAAAATCTACCAATCACTAATGATAACGCCCTGTCGATGGGCTCTAGAAGAGACTCCATCGTCTGCAGCGTGGTAATATCCCACAAAAATGGTGACACTCAGCTTTATGCGGTGGTGAAACTTCTTAGTGTGTGTAGGAACCACTTCCTTGCCATTACTCCCAGGTCCACTGTAACTACCGCCCGAAATATTGCACTCAGTATTGATATTTGCACTGTTTGGCTTAGTCTGTCGTAAGAAAAAAATTGTGGTACACCTAGTGAGGATTAAACTCACTAACGATGGCTTTTTTAAACTCAGTAATTACACTCTACAGAAAGTGCCCTTTTACTAAACTTAGAAATTTATCCCCCCCCCCCATTATATTTGTCAAATTTCCAAGTTCTGTTTTTTTAGTTTTTTGGAGGAGGTGGTTGTTTTGTTTTGTTTTTTTTTGTCGTTTTTTTTTTTTGTTTTTTTGTGGGGGTTACTTATTTAATGTGCATCTGAGCTTACATTCCTGCTGTCTGCTCAAGAACGTTTATAGATATATAAAATTAGTTGAACTATTTGTGCGCAAAAGTTGTCTCTCTTTCTCTCTCTCTTTCTCTCTCTCTCTATCTATCTATCTATCTCTTTCTCTCTCTCTCTCTCTCTATCTATCTCTC
Organism: Sepioteuthis lessoniana; assembly: GCA_963585895.1. Taxonomy (NCBI): domain Eukaryota; kingdom Metazoa; phylum Mollusca; class Cephalopoda; order Myopsida; family Loliginidae; genus Sepioteuthis; species Sepioteuthis lessoniana. The sequence continues at coordinate 47,462 of CAUZXS010003455.1, forward strand.
TCTAAAAGCGAGAGAAACATGTTTATATACCATTGTTTCAGCTTTCAATCCATCACACTTTGACCCAGCCTATCGCTTGATGATGAGTCATAAAAGAAATGGAATTCGTGAAGAAAAATAGAGAAACAAGAAGACACTCCAAAACGCACAGATTGCGAGACATGCCCCGTGAAATACAGATGTGGTTGTCAGTAGCCAAGAATGCACCATCTGGCAACAATAAGTAACGGAACCGAGAGAATTCACTCTCACAAATTCGGAGATTTTCCAATGTTCGCGCTCTGTGGAATCGAAACTATTTTCAAAATGGCACCGCAAGACGACACAGACTCGACAAAACACCGGAAATGCAGGATGAAACTGACGACCAATAAAACCGCAGTTGCCATTTTTTCCTTTCATCTTTTAGTGGACGTAAATGGAAAAACGTGACACACTAGCGTTGCGGATATAAAGAGTCAATAAAAACATCGTAACGTTGAATCCTAATAAAGTTCCGATAAAAACCGGTCTTCGGGGACGAACCTGTTAACTACAGCTCGACAATAGACACCCCGGGTAGACACAATGTCTAGCTTTGTTTGACACAAGGCAGTGATATTATTAAGCACTGCAGGTTTGAAATTTACCAACAGTGTTCTGCGCTATAAATGAGAATAGTGGGAGGCGCACAAACAGTCTCAGCTATCGGCAGCGAAACTTACGCTAATAGTATTTCCTGAGACTGCACCCCCAACAAAAAAGTGAGTGTCCTAGTTATAACACTAAATTGTATCTAGGGATCCGGGGAGTGTAGTGTACTTCTTCATCGCCACTTACTCCCAAAACCATTCTAACGCAGATTGATAGTACCTGTAAGAGGTCAAATCATTCGTGAGCAAAAAAAAAAAAAAATCTAAAGAAACAACTGTTTAAAAATCACTCGTGAGCAAAAAAAACAACAAAAAACTAAAGAAACAACTTCACAAAAATGAATACACAATGAACGCGATTCCCCAACCTCTTGGCTTAGAATACCCCTGAATAGATTGACAAGCCGTTAAAACTAATAAATCAATCAAATTCAAATGGACGTGGCTGTTTGAATTTCACTTTGCCCTAATGTCCTTTAAAAAGTCTTGAATCCATCAGTTATCTCCCAAGCTAGGCATAAACTGTAGTGCAGACTGGGTTATTTAGCCTTGATTAGGCTTTGATTAAGCAACCAGTTTAGGAGAAGGAAAAATCTTATTTCACACCAGATGTACTTCTCTTAAAAATTGACCTTGTGTCACATCCTGCCTGATACTATGATAATAAGCTATTGCCTGAATTTTGATCCGAAATTTTCTCTATAAAACATTTAATCTATGTGGTTGATATTCACCACAGAATAAAGGGCAGTGGCAGAAAGAATGATTATGCAAAAATATATTTTATCATTAAACATTGTTGGACTCATAAGTATTTTTAACCCAATATATATATATATATATATATATATAATTTTATTATTTACTTACGGTAAAGTTCAGATGAAAGACTAGAAACTACTGGAAAAGAATACGCAATCGCCACAATGTCGCAAAGAAATGAGATACACATCAACAATGTGTAGAATAACATCATCAAATCAATGCCATCTCATAAAAATTATCTGCCGGAGTCGAGGAAGGGTTAAATCTCCCATCGAGATTGTGAGTGAATCAAAGAGATAGAGTCAGAGTTTCAATTATTGTAAACAAGATTTCTTTTTCGATTCGGTTTACTTCTTTAAAATTGGTTGTTTGAACCTAAATTGTGCTGAACGTTGTCTCGACTTTCCAATCGAATCCAAATTCACATCATTGAATTAACGATTCATTATGGAGATTTTGTACACTGACATCGAAAGTGAATTTCATGGAATCTGCTTTCTTGTTACGTGTACTGTAGACAAATTCAAGTTTACATCTCCGTCTCAAGACCTCATCCTTCCTTATATTATCTCTCTCTTTTCTCCCTGAAATTAAATCAAAAATTACAACCCCTACCACCACCCAATCCTAGATCTATTTCCCCCTCTATCCTTTTCTGTATTTTGTCTTTAGACACACCCTTTCATATTCACATTTATACACCTTTATCTATTTCCTCTTTTTGTTAAAGTTTAGAAAAATATTTCTCTCAGTTGAAAAAGTTCTATCAATAAAAACAAACGAAATATTCTCAACTGAATCCATTGTCTGTGTTTTTAGTATATCCTCTTCATTTTTCATCATACATGACTGAATTAATGCTTCGTTGATGAGACCATTCACGTTGGCTGAAAAGTCGTGAATAAAAGAAAGGATTATATGACGAGGCTACATCTTGATCTGGCATTGAAAAATCAACAAAGTCCAACCATAAAATAGGGGATAACTCACAGGAATAAGGATGCTGAACAAACAAAGAAGACTACTGCTTGGGGACTCTGCGTGACTGGTAATTTGAATCTGAAACCCTACTTGATACTTGAGTCATCATCTGATCAAGACCTTGTAACCCTACAGTTGCAACTTGAGTTTTTATTTATTTATCTATTGCTTTTTACAGCATATATATATATAGAGAGAGAGGGGGGGGGAAGAAAAATTGAGGTGCCCGTGTTGTAATGGTTAATGGAGAAGGCAATGGACATGGCGAGACGAATTCAAATCCTGGACAAGGCTGATTGCATTTCGCATAGCACTAATACCCTTGGAAAAGCTATGAATCCAATCCTTCTACCTCCAGCTAGGCATAAATAGTAGGGTAGATTGGGTTCTTTAGTCTTGGTTAGGTAACCTCTGAATTCAAACCTGTTAAGCTCTGCTCAAAAATTGACTTTGTGTCACACCCTACGCGTGTGGAAGAGTTGGTAAATACTTATATACAGAAAGAAATAAACCTTAAAAGACTGAACTTGGAGTTACAGTTGTTTTATTTCCTGTGTAAAGTTTTTCACTTCACCATACGAGCATTTTTAAACACAACTGGAGAGCTGAAAAAGATATTAATACTGTTGTTGTATTTACCATGTGTCAACATATCGTGACGTTATATAATGCGGTTATCTTAGAAATTTTTAATTCCCAAGGGTCATTGCTCATTTGAAAAAAGTTATATATACATGAAAGTATATATATATATATATATATATGAAATAATATATATATATATATATATATATATATATTATTTCAAGAAAAAAACAGTATTCGGTCACATTAGGATAATAAATTTATTTCCATCCTGTTAAGAACATTGATATGAATCAAAGACTAAAATAATTTTTAACAGGACTTCTTCAGATCCAATAGGAAAAGGAAATAAATTACAACCAGATAGGAGGGATAGTCAAAGGACGGAAAGAGGGAGGGAAAATAAATCTATTTCAGCTATGTCTCGCCATCACCCATGTAAGGCTAATACCGGTCCCTTCTCATTTCAGAGTTAGACAACTACTAAACCAATAAAATTAATAATTTAGCAATTACAGTAATAGATATCCAAATTTCAACCATTTCTAACAAAATTATTTATTTTAATTTTAGTATGTCATCATTTTTTCTTTGAAAGGTACCCAAACCCATGCCGTTAATGTTAAGACTTCTTTAACTATGTTAAAATATCTATACCAATAAGAAAAAAACAATATTCTGTCACATTAGGTTAATATATATATATATATATATATATAATGAAAATAACCTCAAAACTTTATTATCAGAAGTTTTTAGAGAAACCCTGGATTTTGCGAGTGCAGCTCTCTCTTAAATCATCAGACAAAAGAAATAAGTCGTGGCCGCTTGCAACCACATAAAAAAGCTTGCATCAGAGATGATCCAACCAATGAATAGCCCATAGGAATAAGTGTAAATGTGTGCTGAACAAAACAAGAAAGACTATTTTTAGGAAAGTTTAGCTTATTATTCATTTCCGTCTTGGTAAATAAAACTTCAGTTCCGATACTTTTTGAATACACCTTGTATATATATATATATATATATAAGCCCCACCAACAGGGTCTGTTTTTTAGATATTTTTTCGATATAAGTTTATCATAATCATCAAGAAAGCTTGAGTGATTATCGCAAGGAGCTAAAAGCCATCTCCATTAAAACATCTTGATCTAATTTGCTGTGGAGATAAACATCTGGAAGATTAAAAAGCCCTTCGAGTATATATACACCGACCTAACGTCGCACGCAGCACCTTACTACCAACTTATCAGACGTGCACGGGTAAAAGGTTATCCAGGTGCAAGTATATATATACACCAATGCAACTGCGTATTATGCATGTAGCATGTACTTCACCGTATCGATCTGAAGCATAGTCGTGCCAATGATTGATGTGATACAGATCGAATTGGTCGACCCACAAACATACGATAAACCAAATCCCCTCGCCCCAAAAATCAATCAAGCGAACATCTGGGTGTTCATATAAACAAAGGAAGAACTGAAAACTTATACGAGGGTTCAAATCCAGAGACCAGGTCTAAAACGATCTACCAAAAATCTTTTTGATCAACTTAAGTATGTGTTTACTAAAAAAGAAGTGAGGGGAGTCCCCATGGTGTAGTGGTTAACCTTCTGGATTACCACATTATTATAACTGAGTTCGAACCCTAGCTCGCCATTATACACAATTTTAGACTAATATACTAGAAAAAGGTGTAAACCCCCACCCTTATCATTCCATTAACCAAAACCATCCTTATAGAAGAATAGTAATGGTACTATGAATAACCCATAAATATTGATACGCCATTAAACAAAGAAGCCCAATCAAATCAAGAAGGGGTGTTACTGAAGAATATTAGGTAGCATAGCTGACGGCAACTCGAAGAACTCAAACAGAACTTTCGAATTTTAGAGCAGGCACGTTTTATTATTATGGGAGAATCATTTCAGTAACTGATACATTTTTATTAGTTACAAAATTTAATATCATATATGTATATGGAGTTGATATTATATAAAACAATATACATGTCAATATATGAAATTCTCTATATGACAAAAATAAGTAAAAGTTGGCTAAGGTAGTCGAGTACAACCCGAAGGCTCCCGAGGTGTAAGGGAGGGCGCTACTCCTTAGTCTGGAATGATCCACTTTATGCATGATCCGTATTTTAGAATACTGAATTTTAAGCAAGAGTGCATCAAGTACCATTTTTCAGTCATTGTTATGACACGCCCGGGATTGAACCCCGTTTTCCCGGACCATTGGTGAACACTCTACACGTTAGGCTAGTGGCCCGGTGGAAATAAGTACTACTTTCTTAATAAAAGGATCAGTGTCATCATGGACATCAGTTACCAAGGGACACTAACATATTCCCCCAGTCATATATATATATATATATATATATATATATATATATATATAGAGAGAGAGAGAGAGAGAGAATGAGAGAGAGTCTATATAGTTTTATAGGTAAAGTTAAGATTATGCCGTCAAAATTTTCGTCAAGTTGTCTAAATATGAATGAGATTTAAGAGATTTTTCAATATAAACATTTCTGCTTTTTGCCTTGCCTTTTAGTCGTAATTAGGCAATCAAGCTTGGTAATTATTATTCATTATCATTTTGAAGAATTAACAATAAACCTAATTTGCATATGCTTAAGTATATGTGAATAAATATTTCAGTTACGCAAATAACACGTTAATTTTTTGAAGGTTTTAAACTTAAATTTCAAATTTAAATTATGCACGATTAGTTACGTCTTCCAGCAATAAGGCATCATCTGGTCATCATTTATTATAAGAGAATAACTTTCAGTGAAATATCCCCTCTTTGATCCTGAGGAAGAGTCATATTTTTAATTTAAAACTTTCCTGGACATCCTATAATTATACCTAGCAAATTTAATATACTCTAGATCAGTATATATATATATATATATATATATATATATATATATATATATATATATATACCATATAAAAGTAAAAACTTTAAAAATTACTCATATTTTTGTAATATTTATTTCAACGGACCCTAAATTTTTTTAATGCCAGATCTTTATCTTCAGACAAAGAAATAATGAGAATTTTTAAATGAATATTTAGAAAAATCCATAAAATTCCGGCCACCCTATCTCCCTAACCCAAGTTTCATTTTTTTTTTTTGGTCTGTATTTTAATTTATTATTATTTTACATTGAGCTCTCTTTCGGATTTTGAATTACATGGATATTGTAGAAAGAAAATACGAAAATAGAATCGTTCCCACCAACGGCTGACTTGACGGAGGATACACACACACACACACACACACACATATATATATGTATATATATATATATTAAACAGTTTATCTCTCATTTTTGTTATTCTCCCATATCCATATTACTTACACTCCTACGTCGTGCAGTAATCCATATTACTGTATTGTGCAAGGACTTTTTGTTAAATATAATTCATTCTTTTGCTCTTTTCTCCCAAATAAAGTTTCAAATTTTTATCACTTACAATATTCTGACTATGGTTTTCTTCTGCATTTTTATACTCATAACATTTCGGCTGATGTGTCCTCCTTATTTTTCAGGTGTTTCATGTCGAACTGGCGATCCTATACAGAACTTCGAACTGAACCCTTTATTCAATTCACAGGGGTAGAATGTTCCAATTCCGTTAACCCTGAGAAGTGTTAAACTATATTAAGTAACCCTTGTATTGTATATGCAGTTGGGATCGAACCTGCAACCTCCAGAAGTCTTATAAAACTAATAAAGCCTGCATAGGGCAGAAAAAGAGAGTGGTCAAGCACCGCAGACGCTATCCTATATATATATTTTATACATCCATCTATACTTAACATCACTAATAATACCCCTCAGTCCTGATGATGCTTCAGCAGAACCGAAACGCTATAGTGTCGACTGACTTTGTTTCTCTATAAATCCCCACTTTCTATTTGGATTATTTGTTGTCAATTTTTCTTCTCAAATTGTCGGATTACTATCCATTATTTTCTTCCATATAAATATATATATTGGATTTATATATTTAATGCCATGGAAGTTAAAATATATAAATCTAATGCCATGGAAGTTTATATATATATATAAATCTAATATATATTTATTTATCATTATTATATAAAAGCTCAATCTCAGATATTGAGCACTCACCAAATTATATCGCACTTGGTCGCCACAAACTCACTAAGTGAATTAGTCACAACCAACACTGTAACAATATATATATATATATACGAGGTGCATACGATAAGTTTCCAGACTTTCGTATGGCCACTAAAAATGGTCGGAGACTCTTGAAAATTCAATGTTATTGCTATACATCTTATGAGATGACTGACTAATTTTTATGATTTCAGCTTCAAATGAACAGCTACGGCAGGAATTGAAATACACCCTACTAAAGCCTGATTGTCACAACTGGTGAATTTCAAAAATGCAATCTGACACTTTAGAAGAATGATATGTAATAAAATTCTGTTTTAAACTTGCAAAAAAAGCCACAGAAACCTATGGAACACTTCAGACTGCTTTTCGACCATCTTGCATGAATCGAGCATCAGTTTTTGTGTGGCATAAGAGATTCAAGGAAGGCAGGGAGTCTGTGAGGGATGATGAGACGTGTGGGAGGAGTAAGGAAGTCAATAGACCAGAGTTGATTGGCCAAAGAGATAGGGTTAGGGTTACTATGTTGAGGTTTTAAGGGAGTTCAGGAAGAGATTCTGTCGGAAGAGGCCAGCACTCTTCAAATCAGGTCAGTGGCATTTCCATCAGGACAATGCACCAGTCCACAACTCCATCCTTGTCACAGACTATTTGACCAAGATGGGTATCAAGACCGTTCCTCAGCCTCCCAATTGTCCAGACCTTGGTCCCTGTGACTTTTGGTTTTTCCCTAAGCTCAGAGGCTGTCGTTATGAGACAATTGAAGAGATGAAAGAGGCTGTGACGAAGGTCATTGACACGCTCACACAAAAGGACATCCATGGGGCCTTCCAGAAGTTGTTGGAACGGTACAACAAGTGCATTGCAGACGGAGGAGATTACTTCGAAGGCGACTAGAGTTTCACGTGTGTACTATCAATAAAAGTGCCCATACGAAAAAAGTCTGGAAACCTATCGTATGCACCTCGTATATACAGGATAGAGTTTGCGGTGCTTGACAACTCCTATTTTCTGCCCTATGCAGTTATTAGGCTTCATTAGTTTTATAAGACTTCTGGAGGATTATATATATATATATATATATATATATATATATATATATGAAGTAAACAATAAAAATGAATACGACTCTATGGAGTAAATAGAAAAACGAAGTAATCCAACTTTCCTTCTTAAAAAAATTATCACTTTTGAATTAATTTCTTTTTCTATTTTCTCAACATAAATATAGTGATTCCAAAAATATATCATTTGAGATGTACAGGGTGTTTCAGAAAAATACATATTATTTCACCATTCAACAACTCGACGAAGTGTCCTTCAAAGGATCTCAAAATTTAACAAGTTTTTAAGAAACAACTCAAAATTCTTTCTTTAATATTTAAACGCCGTTTCTTTCCCAAAAATAAGGAATTTCCATACCAGAAAAAAAACATAAAACATCGAGCAAAGATTTGCGAGTTGTTTCAACACAGGCAGTTCAAATTTGAGATCATTTTGATGCGAATTGCTCAAATCATTTGATTATGAAATGATATCAATTTTTCTGAAACACCATATGTATGTTAAGATGGATCTTCTTAACTGCCTGATGATTGTTGTTTTGCAAAAAACTCTATGAAATCCAGGGTTGCAGACAATATTCCATGAATTAAATATATATATAGTTATTTGTCGCTGCCTCCCACCAGACACGACTTGACACAAGGTTAAAAGCCCAAAGGCCGATTAAAGTGGGGATAAAGGGGAGGGGAAGGTTGGGAAGGAGCCGAGACTCGAACCCTGCTAGTCATTGACCCACTAAGTGCAATGTGGATCTAATGAGTCAAGCCGTCTCACGGACCTAAATCTAGGTCCGGGCACGTATGCCAGCATATAGCTTGAACTAGACCGTGAGGTCTAGTGCTATACCAGGCGTGCAAACGGATCTGAAAAAGCAGCTCGCCCACCCGAAGGTTGCCCAGCCGAAGCTGGGGGCCTATTCGGCCCCGAGTCTGCTCTTGGTTTCGATACCCCATCCGGCACGAATGCCAGACGGCCCGGCCAAAAGGCCAGGGAAGTATGAATTAAATATATATATACCTAATATATATTTATTTCTCATTGATCTAGTGGGTAGAGTGTTCGCCAATGGTTCGGGAGACCTGGGTTTAATGCCATGTCGGGTCATACCAAAGACTTTTAAAATGGCACTTGATACCTCCTTGCTCAACACTCGGCAATATAAAGTACGTATCAAGGGTAAAGTGGAGCAATCCAGGGAAAGGAGTAGCGCCCTCCCCCACACCTTGGTGTAGTAGCTATTGAAAAGGGAGCCTTCTGGTCACCCTCGACTACATTCGCCAACTTTACTTACTTACTTATATATATATATATATATATTTATATATGGCTATTTTAATTTTTTAAAAATTAATACATAATTTAATTGATTGTATGCGACTAAAATTTTAATGATAATTGCAAGAGTTATGTCAATTTCGGATGCCCCTCCGCAGGTTCGAGCCCGTATCAGTCATGGTTATACCGACATTATGTTTTAAATGCCAGTCGCCTTAAACGACAGGCTACGGCAACTAGCTCTCGCTGCATGCTGAATGTAGGTGAATGAGCTCTGTGCGTTGTTCAGATAGGTTCACCAAGTGCAGCAGAGAATTCGGGTTTTTGTGTTCGCCAATCCTTTGAAAAGTGCATGTGCCGCTTTCTTTGATGTTGCCTTTCTTTCTTACCTTCATAATAAAATGAAACATTGTTTTCTCTCTCTCTCTCTCTCTCTCTCTCTCTCTCTCTCTCTCTCTCCACTCACATGCGTGCCAACTTACCAGCAAGCGCGCTTTTACATGCAACTGTGAAACTGCGACGATGCATTTGCATTTGCATATGAGAAGCTTCTTTTTTACCTTCTTCCCTTCTCTCTCTGTCTGCTTCTTCTTGTCTGTATTCCCCTTTTACTTTCTTCTTTTCCAATTCATCCTTCTTCTTCTTCTTCTTCTTCTTTACTTTCTAATCTTCTCTTGTTTTAAATTTCTTCTTCTTCTTCTTCTTCTTCTTCTTCTTCTTCTTCTTCTTCTTCTTCTTCTCTAGTCTCTCTTTTTCTTTCTTCTTTTCCTGTTCTTCTTCTCTATCCCCTTTACTTTCTAATCTCATTCCCTTCTTCTTCTTCTTCTTCTTCTTCTTCTTCTTCTTGGTTTAAATATCCTCCTCTGCCTCTTCTTCTTCTTTCCTGGACTCTCTTTTTCTTTCTTTTTGTCTAGTTCTTCTTCTTATTGTCACCTTCTTACTTTCTTCTTCTCTTCCCATTCTCTATTTAAGTAAACTATATTATACATGCATTTTCGTCTTCAAAACTGAGATACAGACAGGAAGAACTTAGGACTTATCCTTAGATTTGCTTGTGGTATAAACCAATGATAGATAGATAGATAGCCAGCCAGCCAACTAACTTCAAATTCTGAACAAGTCCGATTGTGTTTTATGAGGCTATTTACCCGACCTCTTACCGGGTAGATTTGACACAAGGTCATTTTATTGGGAAGGGTACGCACGAATCGAAAACTTATGCGCAGCGCTGATGCTCTTGGGATAGGCCTGAATCTATTTATTCTCTCTCACCCCAGCAACACTCAAATAGTTGGTTGACAAGCCAAGCCAAACAACTGGTCTTAGAGAATTTTAATTCAAACTCCACTACAAATGTTGTGTTCTAACTCCTTCAGCAACAAAGAAGAGACCTGTTGCATGGGCAACTCAGACCTGTGCCGAAATCCAAGCGATGATCTCGGTCACGTGAGAGTAACAGAAGGCTTAAATTCTACTGCATAGGAATTTTGTAACCAAAAATAATATGAACACACCAAAAATAAGTGTACCCTTTATATTAACAAATATTTTAGAAAACGAAATATATGCGAGGGTCAGCTGGAAAGTTCATAGTCTGACCAAGATACTCTCATTGAATGTGACTAAATGAGGTTTATTTTTCCGTCTGTACACTTCTTCCATCAGTGTTGCAGTGCTTTGATCCCTTAGCTATAAAAAAGTAATCAACAGCAGATATGACGTCATCGTATGAACTTCTCAGACTATGAACTTTTCAGTGTACCCTTATATATGTATACATATATATATGTACAATCTTAATTTTGGTAACAACAGGCACTCTTAGCGTAATGATTATCATCGTAAGATCTAAGTTCAAATCCTAGACAAGATTATTTGTGTTTCACTTCACACTAATGCCCATTGGAAAGGTATAAATCCAGATCTTCTCTCTCCAGCCACGAGAAAATAGCAGAGCAAGCTGGGTTCTTTAGACTTGACTAAAACAAGGAAACTCTAAATTCACACCAGCTGTACTCCGCTTAAAAGTTCGCATTGTGTCACATCCTGCATGGTGGAGTTGTTTGGGTAAACTGATGTGTATTTTTCTCTTTACTGCATTTCAATTGTGGGGGTACACTGGCCTCGCCAAACATGAGGGTGATTCCGTATCCAAACTGCTGATCGTTCCGCTGGTCGGTTATATCTTCGGATGACACGAGTAAATCATTATCTACCCACGTTATGTTTTTTAGGCCCAGACAACAAATCAATCGCTAATCGGAGTTGCCGGAGAGCGAGCAAACGAATGAGACCGCACTATTAAGAAAGTGAAAAAAAGTCGACACCAACAGAGAACAAACACGACTTTGTAACTATTTATATTTAGTAAGAAAAGAAAAAATGTCTTTAACAATGCCAGAAGCATTTACCTTTTTCAGACATGGAGTAATAGATAGTCATGGCTTAGTTATGATAAAGGCCGAAAAATGATCTCACTCGCAATATCTCATCTGTTGACAGCGATGTCGACATATGTATAGGAAAGGCGAAGACCGAAATTGACTGTTATCGATCATATGGAAATCTAGTCTCTCTGATAAAATAAAACGCAATTTCTTCTAAACTGTGACTGTCTCAATACTACGGTCCGGCTGCACTACCTAGATGCTGAAGAAACGCGTGGAGAAAAGGTCAGATAGGCCCTATATAAGAATGTTACGAGCTGTTTTGAACAACTCCCGGAAGCAACATCACACAAAACAGCAGCTGTATGGCCACTTACCTACTATCTCACAAACCATCCAAGTAAGATCAACAAGACAAGTGGAGGACTGCAGGAGAAGTAAGAACACCTACACATGGACATGCCAGTGTTGGCCGACCAGCAAAGACTTACATTCATCAGCTCTGTGAGAATACTTGATGCAGTCTAGAGGATTTAGCAGGAGCGATGGATGATAGGGGAGGGTGGCAAGAGAGAGTCATGGAGTTCCGTACTGTCATCGCAACTTAATGAATATATATATATATATATATATATATATATATATATATATATGCACTAAGAATAAAGTTT
>CAUZXS010003455.1:65000-110541 GCA_963585895.1 Sepioteuthis lessoniana
GTAATCTCCTCCGGCTGCAATTCCCCTGTTGTACCGTTCTAACAACTTCTGAAAGGCCCCATGGAAGTCCTCTTATGTGAGCGTGTCAATGACCTTCGTCACAGACTCTTTCATCTCCTCAAATGTCTCATAACGACAGCCTCTGAGCTTAGAGAATAACCAAAAGTCCCAGGGAGCAAGGTCTGAACTATAGGGAGGTTGAGGAACTGTCTTGATGCCCATCTTGGTCAAATAGTCTGTGACAAGGATGGAGTTGTGGACTGGTGGATTGTCCTGGTGGAAATGCCACTGACCTGATTTGAAGAGTGCTGGCCTCTTCCGACGGAATCTCTTCCTGAACTCCCTTAAAACCTCAACATAGTAATCCTAACCCTATCCCTTTGGCCAATCAACTCTGGTCTATTGACTTCCTTACTCCTCCCACACGTCTCATCATCTCTCACAGACTCCCTGCCTTCCTTGGATCTCCTATGCCGCACAAAAACCGATGCTCGATTCATGCAAGATGGTCGAAAAGCAGTCTGAAGTATTCCATAGGTTTCTGTGGCATTTTTTGCAAGTTTAAAACAGAATTTTATTTCGTTCTTCTAAAGTGTCCAGACATCCAGATTGCATTTTTGAAATTCACCAACTGTGGCAATCAGTCTTTAGTAGGGTGTATTTCAATTGCTGCTGTAGCTGTTATTTGATCCTGAAGTCTACGACAATTTTAAATGCCTGTACAAAAAAGTCTGGAAACTTATTGAGATGCACCACGTAGTCTTCCATATTTACTAACCCCTCCGCTCGGGCAGGATATGACTCACGGTCAATTTTTTTTAAAGCGGAGTTTAACAGGTTTTCCTTCTCCTAGACTAGTTGCCTCTCCAAGGCTGAAGAACTCAGTCTGTCCTACTATTTACCCATAGCTGGAGGGAGAATAATTGGATTCATACTTTTTCCAAGGGTATTAGTGCTGTGTGAAATGCAATTAGTCTCGTCCAGGATTTGAACTCGTGCCACCGTGTCCATCTCCTACGACGGGCACCACCATGGGTACCACCACGGGTACCTCCACGGGCACGTAGTCTTCAAGTCATTGTATTGATGCATTAACGCTGTCTTCAATACTGGTAAGTTCTCTTCCCCCTTCCTTTCTTGACACATATTATTATTATTATTATTATTATTATTATTATTCCTTTTGAGTCGTTCACACCAGCGTTAACTGATAGTCTTTTGCTGGGGTCTGAGAGACAGTAAGTCTCCTCAAGTCTTCAGGACTCTTCTCAGCATTCTGGTCGATCTAAATAATGCCGTAGCCTGGATGGTCTCCACTTTTCATTAGATTTTTAAGTCTTCAAGTCCATTTCTGAGACTTTGGGGATTGTTCCCCAATTACAAGTGGTATCACCGTCACGTTCTATAGATATTTTGTTTAGTTCTCTGGCAAATCTAGAACTTATCTCGCTTTTCGCTTTTTTTATTTTCACTCTGTGGTTCACCGGGACGGCAAAGTCCACAATTCGGCAGGTTCTTTTTTTCAAAACTAACACTAAGTCTGGTTGTCTGGCCGGGATTAGATGATCTGTTTTTATCTCAAAATCCCGGAGAATTTTTTTTTGCATCTCATTTTCCAAGACGGATTCTGGGTTGTGCATATAGTTGTTGGCGACCGTTGTCAAGGGTGACCCGAAGGATCCCTTTTCAATAGCTACAATTCCATTCCTTAGATGGCTCCACTTTATCCTTGATCCGTACCTTATAATGCGGAGTGTTAAGCAAGACAGCGTCAAGTACTATTTTTTTGAGTCTTTGGTATGACTCGACCAAGGATTGAACCCCGGTCTCCTGAACCAGTGCCGAACACTTTACCCATTAGGCCAATGGCCCGGTGCATACACCAATTAGTAATAGATTCAAATTTTAACTTCTTGCACTATTCCCAGTGAATCACCTTCCCATTGCAGTCATGCTTAGTTTTACTCTTTTAGTAGTAATTTGATTATTATTATTTTTATTTTTATTAATACAACATTTTACCATAAACCTTAACAAGTCTCAGATTCCCAGGGCTCTTATAGGTATCCTTGCTGATTTTTAAAGTGCTGTGGTCTAAATAGTTTCGATTTCTCCTCTGTTTTCTAGTTGCCCTAGTCTCTTTTCAGGGAATTTTGGGATCGTTCCAAGTGCACCAACTCTAATTAGTATTACCGTCACTTTCATGTTCCTCAAGTCTTTCAGCGCTCGATCAGTGGATCACTCGCCGGACTCGGTGAAGTATACTTTGTATGTGTCTTATTTTCAAGGATAGATTCTCGTTTGTATATATATCCTTTGTCAGTATTGTCAAACATTAATCTCTTGCACAATTCCCAGTGAAATGACTTTCATATAATTATTATTATTATTATTATTATAATTCAATCTGCCTCCACCCACTTCTCTTCGCTCTAGGTTTGTTTATTTCCACAACCTTCAATATCTACGCCTCTTGTCATTCTCGTTATGCCCATTGAGTGCAATGATGCACGCATTGTCTAAATGCTGCCATTTTTTTTTCAATAAAGAGATAGTAAAAACAAAACAAAAAAGACACCACCAAACAACAATAACAATAACAACGATGTTAAAAAAAAAACAAAAAAAAACTTTCTTTCAAATCCGGAGCCATTTCCAATCCAATGCGTAGTAATCAAGGAACGTCGTCTTGTCGGGGTCACTCGGTGCAGAATTCTCTCTGTCGGAGTAAAACGTAAGAAAAAAACAAAAAAACAAAAACGAAACAAAACAAAAAATCCAAGGACCGATTTACGATGACGTCACAAGTAAATGGAACGCACAAATAAGAAAAGGGGATGAGAAGAGGAGAGAGAGCTAGAAAGGTAGAGAGAGAGAGAGAAAGAGAGAGAGAAAAGAAAAGCGATCATTGAAGAGAAGTAGCAGGAGGATGGGGGGAGAAGGGGGAAACGAGAGAGGAAGGAAATAAGAGAGGAAGGAAGAGGAAGGAATTAGGCTGCGGAAGAGTTGATCTAATTCTTCGTCTGTGTGATTATGTTTGCGCATGCGCGCTTAAAAATATGTTACGAGATTCGAACATTTATTTTTTTTTCACTGTGCGTATCCTTGTTTTCTTCGCGCGTGATTGAAATTACGTATACAATAATATTTTAAATATATATATATATATATATAGGATTTCATACCCTCCTTATTTTGATACTTTTATGTAACAGATGTAAATATTCGCACGTGTACATCTCTCTCTTTTTTTTTTCTCTCTCTCTCTATATATATAGATAGATAAAGAGAGAGAGAGAGAGAGAGAGAGAGAGAGAGAGAGAGATCAAATTAGAGGGAGGAGTGTATGAAAGTCTATTAGATAGATCCACACACAGATCCAGAGAGAGACAGACAGACAGACAGACAGAGAGAGAGACGCAGATACACATGCGCATATCTACATATGTTTTATAAAAGTATCAAATCACCGTGAAGAAGGCGTGAAAGTCTATTACTTGAACTAGAAAGTTGTTTTTCTTTTATATATGTTCTAAAATTCATGAATAAATAAAATCGAAAGCGATAAGTCTATACAAATCCAGATGCGTAAAGATCGCACACATTTTGAATTAAAAATGACAGATGTTTGTATAAGAAAGTATGTATATATATATACATTTATAAATGCGTATTATATAAAAATACAAATGAAAATAATGCTTTTTAATTTGTTCGTAAATAATAATAATAATAATAATAATAATAATAATAATAATAATAATAACAACACGTCCAGAAGACCAGACCTTACAATAATCAACATAAAAAAGAAAACTTACAAAATTGTGGACTTTGCTGTCCCAGCTGACCACAGAATAAAACTGAAAGAAGGTGAAAAGAAGGATAAGTACCTCGACCTTACTAGAGAATTGAAAAAACTATGGAACATGAAGGTGACAATTATAACAATCGTGATTGATGCTTTTTGGTACAGTCACCAAAGGATTACTAAAGGGACTGGAGGACTTGGAGATAGGAAGACGAGTGGAGACCATCCAAACTAAACATTATTGAGAACGGTCAGACTACTGAGAAGAGTCCTCGAGACTTGCTGTCACTACAACTCGTGTGAAAAACCATCTGCTAAAACTGATGTGAAAAACTCTCTAGGAGTAAATAAAAATGATGATAAATTGGAGGACTTGGAAATAAGAGGACGAGTGGAGACCATACAAACTACAACATTCTTTAGAATGACCAGAATACTGAGAAGAGTCCTGGAGACTTGAAGAGACTTGCTATCACCCAAACTCCAATGAAAGACCATCAACTAGAACTGATGTGAAAAACTCTCAATGAGTATATAATAATAATAAACCTTGTCGGCTTGGGCTATAGAACAAACCGACTGCCTTTCTGCATCTTACCCGACTTACCCTTACGAGTGTCCTGATGTGACATTAAACAACCTGATGATGAAGCTTCGTGCTTGGAAATTTGGGGAATTTGGTCCCTGTGACTTTTGGTTATTCCCTAAGCTCAGAGGCTGTCGTTATGAGACATTTGAGGAGATGAAAGAGTCTGTGTCGAAGGTCATTGACACACTCACACAAGAGGACTTCCATGGGGTCTTCCAGAAGTTGTTGGAACGGTACAACAAGTGCATTACAGCCAGAGGTGATAACTTCGAAGGGGACTAGAGTTTCATGTGTGTACTATCAATAAAAGTGCCCATACGAAAAACGTCTGGAGACTTATCGTATGCCCTTCGTACATAAAAAGCGTGGAGGAAGACTGATAACAGCCACTAGAAATAATACTGACAACACGAGGACCAATTGAACGACAATAACCAGAAAACAAAAATAGGAAGAAAAACAACTCTATGGACGTTTTAAGCGACTAACCAGCAACATCTCACACGAGAAAACCCGGACGTGGCGAAGAAAAGGAAACCTTAAGAGAGAAACTGAATCTCTTCTAAGAGCAGCACAAAACAACGCCATAAGAACCAATCATATCAAAGCAAGAATAGATAAGACATAACAAAACAGCAAATATAGATTATGTGGTAATTGCGACAAAACCATCAATCACATAATAAGCGAATGCAGCAAATTAGCAAAAAAAGAGTATAAGATTAGACACGATTGGGTGGGCAAGGGGATCCACTGGGAATTGTGCAAGAAATTGAAATTTGACGATATAAACAAAAAGTATATGCCCAACCCAGAATCTGTCCCGGAGAATGAGACACACAAACTCCTCTGGGGTTTTAAGAAACAAACGGAACACCTCATCTCGGTCAGACAACCAGACCTTATCATAATCAACAACAAAAAAATAAAACTTGCAGAATTTCAGACTTTGCCGTCTCGACTTACCACAGAGCAAAATTGAAAGGAAGGGAAAATAAAGATAAGTACCTTGACCTTGATTGGGAAATAAAAAAACTATGAAACATGAAAGTGATTATAATTGGTGTTCTTGGTACAGTCACCAAAGAACTGATACAAGGTCTGGAGGACTTGGAAATAAGAGGACGAGTAAGTAGAGTCCATTCAAACCACAACATTATTGAGATCGGCCAGAATACTGAGAAGAGTCCTGGAGACTTGAGGAGACTTGCTGTCACTCAAACTTCAGTGAAAGACCATCAGCTAAAACTGATGCGAAAAACACTCAATAATATGTACAAACGTCAATCAGTACCAGAAAATAAAATAAAAAATCTCTGGGACTTTGAATTAAAAACAGATTACACAGTCTCGGTTAACTAACGTGACAAAATAACTTGCCGTCCCGAAGATTTTGCCGTTCCTTTGTACTACAGAGAGAAAATAAAAGAAAGATTGACAAATAACTGAATCTTACCAGAGAGCTGAAAACGTTTTGGAACCTGAACGTGACAATGATACCAAACGTTGTTGGTGCAACCAAGGCCCATAGCATTAATTTGTTGTTCCTGTTTTGCACCGGGCCACCTGGCTTACTTGTTAGGAGGCCAAACAATGACAAGCATAGATTCTCATTGTACTATAACCAGCAAGATCACCTGGCTTCGTACAGGTTGACTTCGCAAAGGCTAGCATAGATTCACATTGCACTTGGTATTCGGGTCTAGTGAATCTAGGACCAGCAAGGTAACCTAGCTTTGTGCAGGGAGACTTAACAATGGCTAGCATAGATTCACATTGCACTTGGCATTCGTGTCTAGTGAATCTATGACCAGTAAGGTCACCTGAATTTGTGCAGGGAGACTTAGAAAAGGCTTGAATAGATTCAAATTGCACTTGCCATTCGGGTCTAGTGAATCTATGACCAGCAAGGTAACCTGGCTTTGTGCAGGGAGACTTGGCAAAGTTGAGCATGGTACTCATTGCACCTAGTGAACCAATGGCCAGCATTGACCAGCAGCAAACGAGTCTCGGCTCATGCTCGACCTCCCCCTCCCCAAAGCCCCCACAATAAAAAAGACCTTGTGTCAAATCCTGCCTGGTAGGACACATGGATAAATGGTCCAATTGTAGTTAATGCCCTTGGAGCCATCCCAAAGAGCCTTGAAAAGAGCAAGGCACGACTTGGGAAAGGGGAGATGATCCACTGAAAATTGCGCTAAAGATTAAAATTTGACGAAACAAACAAATGGTATATGCACAAGCCAGATCTGCTCAAGAAAATGAGATGCGAAAATTCTCTGGGATTTTGAGATAAAATCGGAGCACGAAGACTAGACTTTGCGTTAGATAAAAAGAAGAAAAAACTTACGATCTTGTGGACTTTACTGTCCCAGCGGACCACAGTAAATAGATAAATAGATAAACTGTTTCATCTCTGATACAGATGAAACAGTTCATCAAACAATAAGCGAATGCAGCCAAATGGCACAAAGTTTGACTATAATGACAAATGGTATATACACAAACCAGAATCTGAAAACTAGAGCTGAAAAAGCTTTGAAATATGAAGGTGATATAAACCCTATTGGGAGTCCTGGGGACAGTCCTCAAGTACCGAGAAAATAAATAGGGGGAGACGGAGAAAGAATTGAAACCATCCAGACCATATCACTAATAAAATCGGCAAGGATACTTAGAAGGGTTCTGGAGATTTGAGGAGACTTGCTGTCACTCAGACGCTTGTGAAAAACTATTAGTTAAAACTAAAGTTAAAAATTTGCTTGGAATACTAAGCAAACAACAGCCTTATAAAGACCTGCTAAAATACCGTGAAGAGTCCTGAAGATCGTAGGAGACTTAGTCACACACACTCTAGTGATAGATTGCCCTGTTGGCTGGGACTGAAGAATACACTAACTGCTTCTCTGCAGAGGAGTAAGACCCCTCCACAACGAGTGTTCTGGATATGGCACTAAAAAATCTGATGGTGAGGTTTCAGTGATGCTGGAGCTTTGGGGAATGTGAATTACCCCTTCATTGCCATTGCTACCAGGTCCCCTCTGCGTACTTATGCTAAACTAAATTACTTGAAATAGAACTGTTTTGATATTCAAACTGCGTACTAATGCTAAACTGAATTGTTTGATATAGAACTGTTTTTGATATTGAAACTGTACTTACGCTAATAGTTTGAATTATAACTGTTTGACAATATTGTCTAATGCCATAAAATCCAACCAACCAACCAACCAATCCAGTGAATGACTTGCTAAGAGTGAAAAAAATAATAATTATGACATGTTAATGGAACAACACTAATGACTAGATTAAAAATGGCATGGTGGCGATTATTATCCATATGAGTATCCATTACAGTAATAACTTGGCAAAGGAAGGATAATGGCGATGACGAAATTATAGCAGCAAAAACATTTAAATGATAACAGCGTCGACAATCATTTTCTTTGCTGTGATTACAATGGCTGAGATTTTGATTGAGATTTCACGCCAGTAATATCTGTTGGGTTTCACTAGAGATCGAGTGACAGCACGTCTCTCAAATACTCTCTGCATACTCTGATGTGAATGCCTTTTGTTCCTTCCACGGATTGCCGATTCTTTCAAGCCTGTCACAAGTCTATTTGGAGACTGATCCTAGAGTGCCAATAATGATGGATACTATCAGTTAACTTCATAATCTCACTTTCCCCAATACTAAATTCAGAGCATATCCGCACAAAAGGCGAAACATTTTCAAGGGAGTTATCAGGAGTTGAAAGTTGAAGTTCGGTAGAGCAGAGGAGATGCCTGCAGCCCTTTGAAAACAGGGAATGACAAACATTAGAAGAATTGCCTTCAAAAATGGTGTGGACAGCAATTTGAAACCAACCCCTACATTCTGACATTCAATCAACAATATTGTCAAATGCCTATGCCCCACAGTTGACTGTTTTCCCCATCGACGACTTCGTCATCTGCTATTGAGCTACCCACATGAACTTAATAAACAATTTCAATTGAACCTTAACAAAACTAAATAAATGGGCAACAGAAAACGGCTTGAAATTCTTAAAGTCCAAAACCCAATGTGTACATTTTTGCTCTCTGAGGAAAATGCACAAGAACTCTGAAGATACTGAAATATCTGTCGTCACTGGGTCGAAGGCGTGATCCATTGGAAACAGTGCAAATTATCTAATTTCAGCCATACTACTAAATGGTATCCGCACAAACCAGGATCTGTCCTGGAGAATCAATACCGTTAAAAAATGGTCCTTGATGCCTCCTTGCACAGACCAGATCAGGAGTAATCTCAAAACAAAAGAATAAGAAGAACTGTTTAACGTGAAGGTAACAGCAATACCAATCGTATTTGGAGAACTTGGAACAGTCCCGAAAAACCTGGAAAAGAGAAAGGAGATCTGAAGAAAAATTGAGATCATCTGGCCACATTTTAAGATTAGCTTGAATACCTAGAAGAGCCAAGTAGGGAAAAAGGTGCGTAGATATACCCAAAACTGAATGCGAAGGAAGCAAAACAATTTTGGAGCAAAAATTGGAAACAGAGAAATCACAACAGACAAGTTGAATGGATAAACGACATGGAAGTAGAGTTGTAAAGACTGAAAGAAGGCGCGAAAGATGAGAAGTGAAAAAACGAAAAATGACGGAAGGAATAGAACCACCGAATGAAGAAAAAGTCAGAACGCTCAGAGAAAAGGTAACGTACAATTATTTGGGAATATTGGAAGCTGACACCATCAAACAAGCTGAGATGAAAGAAAAAATTAAAAAAGAGTATCTCAAGAGAAAGAGGAAACTGCTCGAAACCAAACTATATAGCAGAAATCTCATCAAAGATGTCCTCCTTGAGAGATACTCGAGGCCATTCTTGAAGTGGACGAAGAAAGAACTTCAACAAATGGACCAGAGAAGAAGAAAATTTATAACGATGCATAAGGTCTTACATCCCAAAGTTAACGTAACAGACTGTGTCAAGAAAAGAAAAAGGAATAGGATGCGTCGATAAAAAGACTCGAAGACTACATTTTAAAATACAGAAGAAGAAGACTGATTACGACGACCAAAAACAATACAGACAACACAAGCATCTACAGAACAAAAATAAGTAGAAAACAAATATGGGAAGAAAAACAACTGTATGAACATTTTAAGCGACAAACAAGCGAAATCTCACATGAGAAAACTTGGACATGGCTAAAAAAGGAAAGCCTTAAGAGAGACACTTAACCACTTCTGATAGCGGCACCGAACAACGCCATTGGGACTATGTCAAAACAAAAATAGACAAGACGCAACGATATAGCAGATGAAGGTTATGTGGGGATAGAGACGAAACGACCGATCACATAATACGCGAATGCAGTAAGTTAGAGAAAAAAAGACTGTAAGATTAGATACGACTGGATGGGAAAGGTGATCCACTGAGAATTGTGGAAGAAGCTTAAATTTGACCATTGTAGATTATTTAATGCCAAATCCTTTTTATACATATACATTAGATATATGCTTTCTAAACACATTTTGTTGATAACATTTTTAAACGAGCCTCAGCTCATTTTTTCACACAGTTAAATGGTTTCCCTTATTTCTACCGAATACGAATAATCCTTTTTACCATTAATCATTTGTTTGCACACAGTTTAAGGTTTTCAATTATTGCTATTTAACACTGACAAGTCAATTAAGCATCAGTCATTTGTTTACACACAGTTAAATGAACACAGTTTTATTTCAAACAGTTCTGTTTAGCCTAAAAACACACTTTAAATGCCAAACTGTTCTTTTTGATCCGTAGATAGGACCCTGTCAGGTGCTGCCACTCCGAGCCAGAGTGGACCTGGGAACGATGGTGATAAAGGCGTACTCCGCATTCCCCAAAGTTCTAGCATTACAGGAGCCACACCATCAGATTGTTTAGTGTCATATACAGGACACTTGTTGGGGGGGGTCTTACCCCTCTGCAGAGATGCAGTCGGTGTATTCTTTAGCCCCTGCCGACTAGGCCCGTGGCGTTTGGAGTATCCCTTCAATGTCATTACTTCCAGGTCCACTCTGACCCGGAGTTGTTGTACCTGTTAGGGTTCCATCTATGAGTCAAATAGATTTGTTTGAAAAGTATTTGTATTAGATAGAAATACTTGATGCCATACAACCAAATCATTTGTATTATGAATAGTTATTTGAAACGATAATATTATTTCTAAAAAATATCTGAATATGAGCACAGGTAAAAAATCATACATGATAGTAGTAATTCCAGTCAAGTAAGAACATTAAGTTTATAAGTCCCAAAAATTCACTCTGAATTGTCCAGCAGGACACATGGCGTAACGGTTCTGGGCGTTGGTGACAATCATCGGGAGGTTGCAGGTTCAGTCCTCACTACAGGTGAGTTATAATACAGGAATACTTAACAATTGTACCCGGTTATGGCTAACGGAATCAGAACAGGCGACCCCCGTGGATTCAATAAAGGACATAGTTCGAAGTTCCTTGAAGGTTCCCAAGTTCGACACACACCTAAAGAAGGCCAGAGGACATATCGGTCGAAACGTTGTGGAAATAACAATAAAGATTAAGACAATAGTCTGGTTTCTTTGGTTAATGACATATCAACCAGAAATACTTGATACAATATAAAGGTTGGTTGGTTGTTTTGTTTTACGGCGTATCAACCCTTTTGGGGTCATTTAACACCGAATTGAGTCATTTTGATAAAAGTCCAAGTAATCCCCACCTTTGAAATTCTTAACATCTAATTAAGTATCATTTTTACAAGAAATTGAATTATAAGTATTACAAAATAGGGCGTTACTTTTTAATCACCTACAAGAATATAAATGGAAATTGACTAAGCTTTTTGCTTAGATGTGGCACAAGGCCATATGAAAGGGGCACCCAATGAGACTCGAACTCACTCGTGTAGATTTGCTAGTCGAGCTTGCTAACCATTACATCACCAGAGGCGCCTCTGCAAGAATGTAAATGGAATACTCGAAAAACCAACTGAAATATTATGATCCTATTTACCCAACCCCTCCGCTCGGGCAGGATATGACACAAGGTCAATTTTTTAAGCGGAGTTTAGCAGGTTTGAATTCAGAGTTTTCCTTCTCCTAGACTAGTTGCCTCACCAAGGCTGAAGAACCTAGTCTGCCCTACTATTTACCCATAGCTGGAGGGAGAATAATTGGATTCATATCTTTCCCAAGGGTATTAGTGCTATGTGAAATGCAATCAGTCTTGTCCAGGAATTGAACTCGTATCGCCGTGTCCATATCCTGTGACGATAACCATTACACCTCGGGCACCTCCTCAAAAATAAATATTATGATACGCTCTCCAGAGAATAACCATTGTGTTTTCTTGTTTGATCTTTTTATAGTCTTTTTTCGTTGCTTATACTGATATTTCTCTATTTCAAAATAGATTTGGCTTTAAATAACCTAAGGTTGACGTGCCATAAAATCAAACCAAACCAAATCTTTTCATTAGGTAGGAATGATTGACAAGCAACTCGAGAAGAGTTCAACGGGACCACATCAAATATGACCAATTGTTGGTTGGTGCTAATGGCATATCAACCTTTCTGAGTTATTTAATAGCAAATCATGTTTATATATACGTATACAAAAAAAAATTGACAAACAGAATATTTCAAAAGTGATGAATTTATTAAGCAGGAAAGTCGATGATATAACGTTTCGGTGTTAATAAACCATCATCAGGACTTTAAAATGTGATATCCAGTGTTGAAGGAATAACGATGGATGTTTATTAAAATAGAGGAAATAATGAAGGAAATATGTAGATATGAAAATTTCCATATATATATATATATATATATATATATATATATATATATATATATAATTCTGTTGGTGTGAAAAAAAAAAACAGATTGTACAACTTGGAAATTCTACGAACTGATATCTGGGGAAAAAATCAGTAAAAAAAAAAAAGACGAAAAGCACACGCGCTACTTATGATCCTGAAGAGCCATTCGGTGAAACCTTGGTAGACTCGCTCTTGGTTACGTAGGAATTATTTTCAATATATATATATATATATATATATATATATATATATATATATATACTCGGCAATGACTGCCAAAAGCAAAAACAGGGATGGAAATTTGGAAAAGAAAGTGTTTTTCTCAAATGTTGCTTATGTTGGTCACTGCCAAAAATTTTGCTTTTACAGGTCACTGCCAAAAATCTGTAAGCATCAACTTCTTTACTTAACGCTACGACTGGAACTTTTTCCTTACCTGAGAGTCAGTGTGTTTCCCTTGTATAAACTGTCTTTTCCACTTAGGCTCGTAGTGGCAAGCCCAAGTTTTAATTTAAAAATTTCTACTGATGGTCTTCATTAGAAGAAAATTTTTACTAAAAATATTTCTCCGTACACATCATTCTTTCTACAGTTAATTTCACATGGTTTGCACTTCTCAGCCACCAGAAATTTGACGACAGTCCTCTGTTCAAGCCTGGAGAACTCCGATTGATTTGTCACCATTTTAAATTGCCTTATAAGGAATGTTTTGAGAGATTAAAATAATTTTTGCCTGAAACCAATTCCAAACAATGTAGGTTACATTTATGAAAAAAGTTACTAAAAAATATATCGCGCTTTTTAAAAAGGTTTGCCGATTTATTGAGGACATATATATATATATATATATATATATATATATATATATATATATATATATAGTTTCATTTTCATTTTCTTTGTTTAATGGCATATCAACCTTTGTAGGTTATTTAATGCCAAAGCCATTATCCAAGAAGAACAGTTGTGGTATTATTTAACCCATAGCTAGGATATATATATATATATATATATATATATATATATATATATATATAACGTATATCGGAAAAATTAATATAATTTTATGTAATAACTTGAAGAATTTTCGTTCAAATGTTCCAAAATTTTAATTGCATTTTAACAACTCAAATTTATGTTTTATGCTGATCTCTTTTCATCTATAAACGCTGTTAAAACCTGAGACGAGAATTGGTCAAGTTGACGACAGGATATCTATTTTTCTGAAACATTCAGAATGTCTTAAATGATATCAATTTTTTAAAAAACAATCTACACACACACACACACACACACATATATATATATATACAATTCTAATGAAATAATAAGTTAAAAACGATTAGGGACCTGCTTTCAATAAGTAATGAAATTATGTCGATTTAATTTCATTACTTATTAGAATTATATTTCCGTTCGTTTTAGACTTAACATTCCATTGGAGTTTCACTGACAAACTGTTATATATATATATATATATATATATATATATATATATATATATCATCATCATCATCCAAAGAGAGCCTATTTCTAAACCCGTGAAATACTTCAAGCTGGGGCCGAAACGTCAGTCAGACATCTTACCCCACTGCTATCATCATTCACAGCGTTAGTGAAGGAATTTTTTACGAATATCTTTCTATATAAACCTTATCGACAACCAGGAGAGTCTAATTCTTGAAGAAAAAAAACTATACCTTTTCAACGTATGTGGCAGCTGGTAAATGTTCCCCTCTAGAGTGTTCAACGCCCGGTGGTGGTAGTGGGGAGCATATATATATTATTATCAAAAGACAGGCTGTTTCTTTGTATTACAACTCTTCGTGTAGGAAGACCTACACAAGGTATATATATATATATATATAGAGAGAGAGAGAGAGAGAGTATTGAAGAGCTATTGCAATGCGAAATAATAATAGCCCTCTAAATTAATTCAATACCATAAAATGAAATAGTTTGTGCAATGTTTCAAGCAAATTACAAAATACTTAAATATATATATATATATATTAGAATGTTTACCATTTGGGATTGAATTATAAACAAAATATCATTCTTTTTTGTTTTGGCTTTTTGTTTTTTGTTGGGTTTTTTGTTGTTTTGTTTTGGTTTGTTTTTGTTTGTTGTTTTTTTTTTTTTGGTTTGGTTTGGTTTGGTTTCTTCCTTGATAATGTTTACCTTAAAGTGGCTTTACTTGAATTTCGGGATTTTAGAATAACTAGATCAATACAATTAGCTTAGTTCTTAGAGAAAAAATACGAATCATTTTATATATATATATATATATATGTGTGTGTGTGTGTGTGTGTGTGTGTGTGTGTGTAAACTTCTTAAAGAACTTGATCGGAGATTTCGGAGATTATTCTTTTGCCTCTTATTTATCTACATCGAAATTTAGAGCCTTATACATTATTAATCACAAATCATATATATATACATATATATATATATGTGTGTGTGTGTGTGTGTGTGTGTGTGTGTGTTTGTGTGTGTGTGTATAGATAGATAGATAGATAGAAAAAATAAATGGAAAAGTGGATAAACCGAAACGCTCCACTTATTTTTTCTCGTCTTGTCAGATTTACCAAATCTACTATTTCTCCATAGATAGATAGATAGACAAAATACAAAGATGTAAACAATTCTTTTAAACCTGGAAATATAAACACATTTTTTAAAGTTTTTTCTTAAATTTTTAATAAGGGGAAAACAAGGTCAAAAGTGATGCGTACTTATCATTTGAAAAACTATTCTTTTTGTATTCCGTGTAATTTCAACCGAACACAATAGAAAAATAAGATTAAAATTAAGAAAAAATGGCTCAGGTGATAAATTATGTTCAGAATGTTTTTCTATGAACAGAAAAAACAAGTACAAAAAATTAGAAAAATAATCCAAACGCAACAGGAATATATTTCATGTTCAATATAGGGTTTTAGAAAATAAACAACATATATCTATATAGATATATGTTGGCCTTGTGGGTAGAGCGTTCGCCAGTAGCCCGGGAGACTGGTGTTAAATCACAGATCGAGTGTTACCAAAAACTCAAAAACTTGTACTTAATGCCACCCTCTCCTACACCTTGGTGTAGTATCTATTGAAAAGGGAGCCTTCGGGTCGCCTTCGACAACTGTAGCCAACTTTACTTTTAATATAAAAATACTTTACTTTAAATATAAATCTTTGCTAGTCGACCAACACTGGTACGTCCATACGTTAGAGCCCATATATATATATATATAAATTTAAATGTCCTTTCGGAGGTTGTATCTTTGAAAACAACGATATGTCGGTTTAACCTCAACTACCCTATCGAGAAGACTTACAATGCACCTTTCTGATACTAGTTCTATAGCACAACATTTAAAAAACATTCATACCCAACAACAGAATTACAGAAAATTCTTACCGAAAACACAACAATATTAGAACAACAAAATAACAAGCAAAAACTGCACATTCTTGAGGAACTACATATTAGGAACATACAACCAAAACTTAATAGAATCAATTTTGAAACCTGAACTAATGTACTTAAATATCTTTAGCAAGTGACGCTATTTATAGAAACAAATTCGGAAAGTAAACGCTACACAATACAACAGTAGAAGCGTTCATTCTTACAAAGTAGTAATGTACATACAAAAGTTACATCCCTTTTGTAATACATTCTCCCTTGATGATGGCCCAAAGTTGGGCAGAAAGTACTTGGGAAATAAGTAATCATCGAAGGTTAATTAACCAATTCCGGCCGAATATCATAAAATCGATACGGCAGTTCGAAAGGATTAACACAAAAATATGTAGACAAAAAATGTATATTATGCTCAATCAAATATGTATCAATGAAGAAATCCTGCATATATATATATATATATATATATATATATATATATATATATATCAAAAAGATCTGAAGAAGTCCTGTTAATTTTTTTTTCGTGTTTTTGGAAATTTCAAAAATGCGTAACAGGATGGAAATAAATTTATAATCCTTTGTGATTGGTTTCGTTGTTTTTTCTTAAAGAAATATATATATATATATATATATATATATATATATATATATATATATATATATATTACATGGTGGTATCTGTGATTAAAGATTTCATGCTTATTGCATTCATGATGAATATATAAATCATGAAACATTTGGTCACATAGACCACCATGTATATATATATATATATATATTTAACAGCTCCGTCATTGATCTTGTGCGCTATTTCATAATACCGCAAAATCTGGTCGACCACTGACTCATTAAGGTAGGTAGTGAAACATATAAACTATTACTATATATATATATATATATATATATATATATATACCCAACCCTTTGTACAAGCAGGATGCAACACAAACTCAATTGTCGATTTAATTCGGTTTCTATTCATTTTCTTTGTTTAATGGCAAATCAACTGTTGCAGGTTATTTAATGCCAAAGCCATACTTGTTAAATAACAATAATACGATCTGAACTATAGCTTGGATGGGAGCAAATAAAGGGGTTCAGACATTTCATGAGGCTGATATTCCTAAGGTTAACCCAATAGCGCAACTGGAGCACGAACTCGCTTACTACGATATCGCAGTGCAGCACGTCAGCCACTGGGCCACGAAGACTTCCCTCTATTGTTATATTGAAATTTAGTGAAACAATAGTAAACTATACTTTGCAAAAATATGAAATATAACCTGACAAACAAACGAAAAATATAGATAGAAAAACTGGAGATCTCTTTTTTTTGGGGGGGGTATGTAAGTACCTCGGTTTTGTTGGTAAATATATCAATCTCATTTTTTAAGAGACAAGCAATCAAACTAATCTAATTTGCTTTCAAATAACGCTAACATTGCTGATCGGTCAGAAAGTCAAAGTTGATGACAATATCATTGCAACCGAGAATAATAATAATAATAATAATAACTCAAACTCCACTGTAAAACCATCAGTTAACACTGATATAAAAAACTCTGAAGGAGTATTATAATAATAATAATAATAATGATAATAAAACTCCTATGGGACTTCGGCATACACACGGATTATCTAATCTCGGCCAAAATACCAGACTTAATGATAATCAACAAAAAAAAAGAGAACTTGCAAAATTGTCGATTTTGCTGTCCCGGCTGACCACAGAATAGAACTGAAAGAATGTGAAAAGAAGGATAAGTACCTCGACCTTGCTAGGGAATTGAAAAACTGTGGATTATGCAGGTGACAATTATACCAATTTTAATTGATGCGTTTGGAGCAGTAACTAAAGGGTTACTAAAGGGACTGGAGGACTTGGAAGTTGGCGGACGGGTGAAGACCATCCAAACGACAGCATTATTGAGAACGGACAGAATACTGAGAAGAGTCCTGGAGACTTGAGGAGACTTGCTGTCACTCAGACTCCAGTGAAAAAACATTGGCTAACGCTGACGTGAAAAGCTCTAATGAGTGAATAATAATAATAATAATAATAATAATAATACCGCGTTGACGCATCGATACAACGACTTGAAGACTACATACAAAAGCACGGAGGAAGACTGATAACAGCAATCAGAAACAATACGAACGACACGAGGACCAGCGGAACGACAATAACCCGAAAACAAAAGTGGGGAAAAACCACTCTATGAACGTTTTAAGCAACTAACAAGCGACTTCTCACACGAGAAAACGTGGACGTGGCTAAGAAAAGGAAACCTTCAGAAGGAAACTGGATCTCTTCTAATAGCAGCACAAAACAACACCATAAAGACTAATCATATCAAGGCGAGAATAGATAAGACGCAACAAAACAGCAGATGTAGGTTATGTGGTGATAGAGACGAAACGATCAACCACATAATAAGCGAATACAGCAAATTAGCACAGAAAGAGTATAACACTAGGCACGCCTGGGTGGGCAAGGTGATCAACTGGGAATTGTGCAAGAAATTGAAGTTTGACTATACGAACAAATGGTATATGCAAAACCCAGAATCTGTCCAAGAGAATGACTGGCACAAACTCCTCTAAGATTTTGAGATACAAACGGATCACCTAATCTCAGCCAGACGACCAGATCTTATAATGATCAACAAAAAAAGAGAACTTGCAGGATTGTGTACTTTGCGTACCGGCAGCCCACAGAGTAAAATTAAAAGAAAGCGAGTAAGTAAAAGTAAAGTTGGCGACCATAGTCGAGGGTAACCCGAAGGCTCCCTTTTCGATAGCTACTACACCAAATGCAAAAAGAGGGATAATTATTCCGACCTTGCTAGAGAATTGAAAAAAACTGTGGAACATGAAAGTGACGATTATATCAATTGTAATTGGTGCTCTTGGTGCAGTCACCAGAGGATTAGTACAAGGACTGGAGGACTTGGAAATAACTGGACGGGTAGATAATGTCCAAACTACAGCATTATTGAGATCGGCCAGAATACTGAGAAGAGTCCTGGAGACTTGAGGAGACTTGCTGTCACTCAAACTCCAGAGGAAAACCATTTGCTAACGCTGATGTGAAAAACTCTCTTTGAGCTAAATATACAAATTATCTGCCCACCATTAGGGAAATCGGTATCTTTGTTAAAACTAATCAGAAAATTGCTTGAGCCGAAAAAAAGGGGTTGTTTTGGTAACAGTTTTATGAAGAACCACTACTCAAACGAACACTGTAGCTGAATATATCGTGATATCCAAAGATAATACCTGAAATCATTGAAGTTCCTTTGTAATAGCCGCCCATGATAACTATTTTGGAAGGATTAAACGATTCTCATTAACATTCTAAAAATGACGTTCAACGCGAATGCAAATGCAACTAAATTATCATGCAATCGTAAATTAGAAATGAAATTTCTTTATTCTTTAAGAATATTTTAAGTGTTTTGCCCTAATGCAAACCTCAGTACGATGTGCCGTATACATATATATATATATATATACACGGTGTCTCAGTATATATGGGACTCATGTGACTGCTAATAACTCTACTTATAATAATGTAGTGTTCATTTTTTGTTTTAGATTTGAAAATAATATACTATAACTACTATTAATCCTTGATCACAATGCCTTAAACAAGAGAGGAAAAAATAGTTTGCGTGACTATTTATTTGGAGACAAAATCATTGAAAACTATGCAAGCGAAATTTCGCAGGAAGTTTAACTTTAAAATTATCCCGAAAAAAGTCAAATTTATTGTGGGTACACAAATTTCTAGACACAGAGTCAGTAAACAACTTCAACAAGAAGGCAGAGAATCCCAGATCTAGCAGGAAGCTGACTGTACGATGTCTCAAGGAGTGTCCTGCATATGACTAAACAATCTGATGAAGAAGCTCCAGTAATGCTGATGCTTTGGAGAATACAGAAAAACCCTTCATTACCATCACTCCCAGGTCCACTCTGGCCCGGTGTTGTTGCACCTGATAGGGTCCTATATATGAGTCAAATAGAACCGTTTGACATTTAGACTGAGTGCAAACAAATGACTTATAAGTAAGTAAAGTTGGCGACCATAGTCGAGGGTAACCCGAAGGCTCCCTTTTCGATAGCTACTATACCAAGGTGTAGGGGAGGGCGCTACTCCTTCCCTGGATTGCTCAACTTTACCCTTGATCCGTACCTTATAATGTTGAGTGTTAAGCAAGGAGGCATCAAGTACCATTTTTTGTGTCTTTGGTATGACTCGACCTGGGATTGAACCCAGGTCTCTTGGGCCATTGGCGAACACTCTAACCGCTAGGCTAATGTCCGGTATATAATTATAATTAATGGAATTATTGAAAATAGAACTGTTTCATCATTTAACCGTATGTAAACAAATGACTGATATCGTTAGTGATACATAGCAATACTTGGAAACATTTAACTTTGACGTATGCTAAAGTAACCGGGCCATTGGCCGAACGAGTAGAATGTTCACCAATGGCCCGGGACACCGGGGTTCAATCCCAGGTCGAGTTATACTAAAGACTTGCTAAGCACTCAGCACTATAAGTTGAGGATCAAGGGTAAAGTGGAGCAATCCTGGAAATGGAGTTGCACCCTCCCCTATACCTTGGTGTAGTAGCTATTGAAAAGGGAGCCTTCGGCTCACTCTCAACAAAGGTCACCAACTTTACTTTTTATGCAAAATTGAGTAGTTAGAAATAGAATCCTTTGTCATTTAACTGTGTGTATCCACAAAATGTGTTTACAAATCATATATTAATGTGTGTAAATCGGATTTGACATTAAATAACCAACAATCGTTGATATGGCATAAAACCAAACCAAACGAAAGCAAACTTTCAGGCATTGCTTATGTCATACCTCGAAATATTTCAAGCTATACAACAAAATCTGGTTTAGATTAGTTTTTAGATGAGATTTGTCTTTTATTCTTTATGTTTTCCGTCTTTGCTGTAAAAAGGACGTTCATCTCCTGACCAGCATCGGTTACCCACTTTCTTGGTAATCATTATGAGAAGTAGATGGCTCACTTCTTCGCAATATCCACTAAGACCAAAGAGGGAATCCATTTAATGTCAATGGTCAGTTGGCCTAAAATTAAAGCTTTAGAAAACTTTCCCCCCTTTTTTAATTCAACGTCTGGAAAATAATCTAATGTTTATTTAAAATATTTATTTACTTTTGAGATTTTAGGCGGTAGTCTTTCGAACTCAAAAGCAAATTGGTCAATGAAATACGCTAACCTTTTTGCTATAGTAACGCCTCTTCACAAGAGAATATTTACTCGGCTCAAGTCTAGCTCAAGGAGAGAAATAAGGAGTAACCAGAGATACTTGTCCTACAATCCATGGAGAAAAGTAGAAATAAGCTTATTATAACTGAAAAACGCCGAAATTCATATAAAAATTAATTTTATTGAAATAAAACATTGTTCTAGTCATTGAAGTATGCTGAGTGCCTCTCTAAAACTAATCAAAGCTTAGATTTGGCGCAAGACCGCAAATATAGAGCGTTCACTTATTAGTAATAATGATCAGATCGACAAATCATTATCTCAAAACTAGACGCCCAAGAATGACTATAATATAGGTACTTACTTTAATATAGTGATTAGTAAACTAGTTTCTTTAGTGTAGTGAAGTCGATCCTCACTGGGTGCCCTATATTGAAGTATTGTACTAAACTAACCCAAGTTTACCAAATGTGGGTGCATGCTGTAGCGTAATGGTTGGCTAGCTTGACTCTTTCGTGAAATGAAGTTGAACCTCACTGTGAGTTGTGCGTTGTGATCTTGTTCCAAATCAGACTAATCTTCCTAAAAATTAGCCCTATACGTAGAATTACTGTTTGTAAATTAATCTCGCTCGTCTAATTGGTTCCTTCTGTCTCAAATGACTCACTACAATATCCATGCACCAGATAAGGCTAAATTTACTAAAAGATGGTGGTTAGCCATCTTGGCTCGTCTACTACTAAGCCCTTATGCCAGACAAAGCTAAGCTGAAATAACTATGTCAAATTAAACATGACAGGTGAACAGAGTCATTCTTTTTATCCTCCCCCATCAATGTCAACCCTCTCCCGAGTGAATAAAAGATATCTTGTTGCACATATTAGACACAAGACACTAAAATAGTAGCACGCTCAGACTCCTTTCACTTTATCTCGTAAAACACCTCCACCTAATCATTCCGTCATTTAAAAAATAAAAGAAATAAAAATAAAACAGACCATCGTTCCTTTGCGTCCTTTCGACTCTTGCAACAACCCGACAAGAATTTTGTGAACTCAAATCGGAAAACATTTAAAAGCTCTCTCTCTCTCTCTCTATATATATATATATATATATATATATATATATATATCACACACAAGCACACACACACGCTCACACACACCTTCAACTTTCCCAACAACCTGACAAGAATTTTTGGGCTCAAATCGTAAAATCTTAAATCTCTCTCTCTCTCTCTCTCTCTCTCTCTCTCTCTCTCTCTCTTATTCTTTCTACTTTCTTCCTCTTATCCTCTCCCTCTCCCTCTATTACATTCACACATTCACTCTCTTTTAGTGCCTCTATCCTCTCTCTCTCTCTCTCTTTCTTTCTCTTTATTCTCTCTTTCTTTCTCTCCCTCTTTCTCACTGTGCGTGTATACACATGTATTTATTTATTTTTAACTGATGATGATGGATGATACTGTAACACGCGAAAGAATACCGAATCTCACATTCTTGTCTTATCAATTTTGCATTAACAAAGTTTGATACTATAAACTGATCCTATTGTTAATATACGTGATACATTACACCCGCAATTTGCGCTTAACTCAAGCGTGGGAACCCAAATTTACAGAGCGTCCGATGGAATCACATCTATACTAATAAACGAGTTTCTCTGTTTGACTGTCTGTCCGTATCACGTTCATGTTAAAACAACCAGGCCTATTGACGTCATTGTATTTATTTAGTTAATTTTTAAATCATTTTTTTTTTCTTATAAAGACCCACAAGACTTACGCTTGTGATATAGGCTATTTGATGTTTCCATTGAAAGTGGTTCAAGGTCAGGAAAGCTTAAATGACAAAATTTCTTTCTTTCTAAACATTGTGAACGAACACATTTGAAGTCAGAATTTTCTGGACATCTCCAGTTCCTCCAGCTTCCTTTACAAACGCTCCAAACTCAATTTGTCATCCTTGTGTTCTACAGTTTTTTTCAGCTCTCAGGCAAGATCCAAGTATATGTCTTTTCTTTTCCTTATATTTTCACTTTGTGGTCCGCTGTAACAAAAAAAGCTACTCGATAAGTTCTTTTTTTTCCTTAAGTAACACGAACTCAGGCCTTCTGACCGGGATTGAGTGATTTATTATCATTATTTACTCCTTGATTGATTTTCATATCAGTTTTAGCTGATGGTTTTTCACTGGGGTTGAGTGACAGCAAGTCTCCTCAAGTCTCCAGGTATTCTTACCGTTCTCACTAATGTTGCAGTTTGGATGGTCGTCCTCCAGTCCCTTTAATAATCCTTTGGTGACAGTACCAAAAGCACCAATCACGATTGGCATAATTGTCACATTTTCAATTCCCTAGCAAGGTCGTGGTACTTATCCTTCTTTTCACTTTCTTTCAGTTTTATTCTGTGGTCAGACAGGACAGCAAAGGCCACAATTTTGCAAGTTCTTTTTTTTTTTTCTAGTTATTATAAGGTCTGGTCTTCTAGCCAAGATTAAATGATCCGTTACTTCTTGCGTGTTTTTCACACCAGCTCATTGGGGCCTGCGTGACAACAAGTTTCCTCGGGTTCCTATGACCATTCTCAGTATTCTAGCAGATCTCATTAATTCTGTAGTTTGGATGGTCTCAATTCCACCGATTTCCAACTCTTCCAGCTCTTTCCAAGCCCTTGGGGACGTTCCAAGCTCGCCATTTACAATTGGTATCACCGTCTCTCTCATATTTCACAATTTTTTTAGTTCTCTAGCTAAGTCCAAGTAGAAGTTATTACTTTCGCTTTCTTTTACTTTCTCTCTGTGGTCCATCGGCAAAATCCATAAGACGGGAAGTTCTCTATTATTATCATTATTATTATTATTATTCATTTGAGAGTTTTTACACCAGCATTTGCTGATTGTTTTTCACTGGAGTCTGAGTGACAGTTAGTCTCCTCAACTCTCCCGGAATTTTCGCTGTATTCGGCGCGATCTTAATAATGCTGTTGTTTGGATGGTCTCCACTCGCCTTCTTATATCTATCCTTTGATGACGGTAGCGAGCGCACCATCTACAATTGGTATCACCGTCACTTTCATCTGCCATAGTTTTTTCATTTCTCAAGCAAGGTCCAGGTACTTATTTTTCTTTTCACTTTCTTTTAGTTTCACTTCGTGATCAGCTGGAACATCAAAGTCCAATATACGGAAGGTTCTCTTTTATTATTATTATTATTATTGTACAAGTTTTCCATTGGTGTCAGAGCGACTAGAAGTCTCCTCAGGTCACCAGGACTCTTTTCAGTATTCTTGCCGATCTTAACAATGCTGTGTGGTCTTGATTCTTGCTCTAATTTTTGGTTCCTCTAGGCTCTTTTCAAAACCTTTGGGGATTGTTCCAAGCACTGTAACTGCAATTTGTATCACCGTCACCCTCATATTCCAATTTTTTTTCTGTTCTCTGACCGAGTATTTTTCTATTTTTTTGTTTTCTTTCATTTTATTCTGTGGTACCCTGAGAGAACAAAATATACTAAAGGACAAGTTCTTTCTTTCTTCCGAATTAACATAAGGCCTTCAAGCCAAGATTGAATGATCTGTTTGTACATCAAAGTCCGAGAGAATTCTGGTTTGTGCTTGTATCATGTAATAGTATGGTAAAATCTTATTTTCTTGCACAATTCCTAGTGGATCACAAGCCCAGTCATGTTTTGTCATTTGTGCCATTTGTTACATTCGTTTATTATGTGATCAACCGTTTCATCTCTATCGCCTCATAATCTACACTTGCTATAATGTAGTATATTTCGCCTTGATATAATTGGTCCTTGTAGTTTTCGCCTTGATATAATTGGTCCTTGTACTATCACTTTCGCTGCTATTAAAAGGGATTCAGTTTCTCTCTTGAAGTTTTTCCTTCTTTGCCATGTCTAGGTTATCTCATATGTAATCTTTCCAGTTTGTCTCTAGAAGTATCAATACGGTTGTTTTTTCCCCGTCCGGGTTTCAATCCCTGGTCGAGTCATACCAATGACTCAGAAAATGGTACTTGACGCCTCCTTGCTTAACATTCAGCATTATAAGGGTAAAGTGGAGCAATCCTAGGAAAGGAGTAGTGCCCTCCCCTACACTTCGGTGAAAGAGCTATTGAAAAGGGAACCTTCGGGTCGCCTTCGACTATGGTCGCCAACTGAGTTACTTTGTCTTCAAGATATCGTTGCTATTACCGGCTGCTGTTATTCGTCGTTCTTTGCTCCTTTTTTTGTGTGTGTGGGTTTGTATTCCTCGGCTCCTTGAATTGTTATATCTAAGCAAACCTCATTACTGCCACGTCCTCTTTCTCCTTCTTCTCTTGACACATAGAGTCTATCTTTCGGTTGTAAGGCCTTGTGCATAGTCATCAGTTTCCTTTTACATTTATCTGAGTCCCTGGTCAATTTTAGGAATAACCTTGAGTGCCGTACAAGGGAGACTGCTCAGGTATTTATTCCTTTAATGGAATTTCTGCTGCAAAGTTTGGTTTCAAGAAGTTTTCTTATTCTTCTTTGGTACTCTTTTCCTTTTTTTCCCCTGTTTGTTTGATGGTGTTCGCTTCCCATATTCCTGGGTACTTGTTAGTTTCCTTCTCTCCAAACGTTCTAATATTTTCCTGATTTGGCATTTCTATTCTATCCGTTATTTGTCTTTTCCACTTCTTATCATGAGCATGGCATATTTTTCGATACCAAATTCCATTCCTATATCCTAGCTGTATATTCTTGTTGTTTCTGTCAGGGTTCATTATTATTTTTCATTATAGGAGCTAAAAATAATATTCTGGTCATTGCATTCATTTTGGATATGCGTTGTGCTATATATAACGTAACGCATATAAGATTTTTAAGATTTTATCAATATTTCTTTTTTAGAAAAGTTACATCAGTGTTCCTGCTGACTACTAATAGGTTTGGTTAGTTGATTGAGTTTTATGGCATATCAACCATTGTTATAGAGCGGCATAATGAAGAAGTATGACGCTTCTCTTTATAAAAATGTCTCTCTTTATTTCTCAGAAGGATCGAAACAGGCGTGTGACAGAGATAGAGAGATAGAAAGGCAGAGGATTGCTATATTGCTTAACCCATGTTGATTCTATATTCAGGGCCTTACGTCTTTGCTTCCTTGATGAGAGGTTCTCAACCAGGTTCCGCCAGGAGAGGCTGCTATGCCTCCGTCTCTTCTGAGCACTCGCTGGCCGTGACTGTGTCACAGCTCGTGGTTGCCTGTGTATATATAATTTCATAACGCCTGTGCATTCTTCCGGTTCGTGATTCATGTGATCTGCTTACAACCACGCATCGCTTGTTTTCCGGTAATCACTTTGTTTACATGGTTGGGACATCCTGTCTAAGAGATCCCTGATTGACGGCTCTCTCAAAGGTCAATATTCAACAACATTGTATGTTATCTAATGACAAGTCCTGTTTATACACATATACTAAATATACCTGATTTGTAAACAATTAATATGGTTTGGAAGGATTTTATGGTATATCAACCCTTATGGGTTATTTAAAGCCAAATTACATATGTATATTTGTGTGTGTTTGTGTGTGTGATATTAAGTATATATGATTTGTAACACTTAAATAGTTTGAAGTGTTGCTATTCAACACTAATAATTCTATTCGACATTACTCATTCTTTTTCACACTGATAATTCAATTAAGCATCATCCATTTGTTTACTCAGAGTTTGAATGTCAAACTTCTATATGAATTGGACCCTAACAAATGCTACCACTCCGGGTCAGAGTTAACCTGTGAGCAATAGCAATGAAGGAGTACTCCACATTCCCCAAAGCTCTTGAGATGGATTCTCACCATCAGAGGGTTTCGTATTACATCCAGGACACTCGTTAGGGAGGAGTCGTACATCACTGCAGAGATCCAGCCGGCATAATCTACAACCCCTGCCGACAGGTGTTGGTTGCTAATAGTCCGATTTTATAATTATGAAAATAAATGTTACCTCCTTATAAATTCACTTGGTACATAATTGTCGACAAACAATACCTCATTAATCTTATAGGGGATAAACGACATTTTTTTTAAGTAAGGTCTTTTTAAAATCCAACG
This sequence comes from Sepioteuthis lessoniana, assembly GCA_963585895.1. Classification (NCBI taxonomy): domain Eukaryota; kingdom Metazoa; phylum Mollusca; class Cephalopoda; order Myopsida; family Loliginidae; genus Sepioteuthis; species Sepioteuthis lessoniana. The sequence goes on from CAUZXS010003455.1 coordinate 92,020, forward strand.
CATTACCGTGGAGTAGAGGTTAACAATTAAGGTTTGGTTTGGTTTGGTTTCTTTGTTTAATGGCATATCAACTTTTGTAGGTTATTTAATGCCAACACTGGCCTTCTAGAAGAACAGCAGTGGTACTATTTAACCCATAGCTGGGAGGATAAGGGGATTCATACCTTTTCCAAGGGTATTTGTCCAAAAGTGAACCTAATAACGCGACGGAAGTTCGAACTCGTTTATTACGATTCCGCAGTCCATCGCTTTAACCCTTACACCACGAGGACACCCCTTAACAATTTAGTTTCTCAGATTAGCAGCGACTTTGATGTTTACTGTGTGCCCAACTATTCTATATATGTACTATACTTAGCTAAACTAAAAGCAGTTATTTACTAAGTTAACATCGTTTGACATATGGCCAGAAATATGGGTTACTTGATGAGAATCATTGGCCTGATAACCTTGGTCATTATTTCAACTAGTAAGGTACTCCTTAAAAACAAAGCGTAGCTTAAATGTATCTCCAGGCCGAAAAAACCCTTGCTCTGAGTTTGATAGTATTACTGCTGATCTACAAGGCTTTGGCATATCAACGAAAGTTGATATGCGATTGAAACATAGAAACCAAACCAAACCAGGCCGAAAAAACTAACATAAATTAGAATTGCTGCTAATTGCTAGGCTTTTCTTAGTTTGGCACATGGCCAGAATTATAGAGCACTCTGTGTGAATTAAACACTATTAAAACTCGCTAACCACGTGTGGTGTTTCTTAAACTAAACTTTGTCTGAAGGCCGCAAGTTCGTAATCTAAAATAAATAACAATTGTTATTATTTATAGAGCTTTACCTAGTCTAGCATAAAACCAGAAGTCTGGGGCACCTGATAAGAATCGAACTCACAATGGCTTAAAACTTTACACCTTACCAATTAAATCTGACGTAGATTTCTTTCTAGACCGCAAGTATGTAATCTAAGATAGATAACAATTGTTATTATTTAATAAGCTAAAATTCTGGGGCGCCCATAATGAATCGAACTCACAATCGTCAGATAAAGAGTCCTTTAAAAACTAAACATTGTGTAGATTTACCACAAAATCACAGGTATGTAAGATAAAGTAAATAACAATTGTTTGGTGTTCTCCTCCCATAAACCCCAGAAAGTATCGTCTGAAGGAATTCTCCGAATAGTTATCAACGGAGAGCAGCCGCTCGGAGGCGGATAAAAAATGTCCATAAAAGTTTTAATGGTTTAACAGTTAGCTGTTAATATTGACACTTTGAAAAAACTTTAAGTCTATTTAATACATTAAGTAAAAGAGTGTTTCTTTGCGCGATTTAAAACTGAGTGTACGCTGAATAACAGACAGCTAGAAAGAAAAAGAAAAAACCCACAAGAGTAATAAAAGAATAGAAAGAACGAAAAAACCGTTCGACAAGAGACAGAAAATAAATTAAGAAGTAGAAAAGTTTATAAGACCTGAAGGGGGAGAAAAAAAACATCAAAGAACTGCGTTCGGTAAATTTCAGTTCTTTATGTGTACTACCTAGACATTACTGTATTATTTATTTGTTTATTTCCCAAAAAATTAACAAACAGTTAGGATGAAAGAAAACACAGTTTGGGCCTTTTGGAGTCAATGCGAAACTTACAGACGAAACGTAAGAAAACATTTGAATAATTGTCAGACTAAATCAACTTTGGTATAATGCCAGAGTCGGGGAACACTCAGTGAGGAACTAACAGTGTTACAATTACTCTTGGAATCATGTGGCGCCCACATACAGAAATGTGTGTGTGTGTGTGTGTGTGTGTGACTATAGGTGTTAGCTAGTTAATTTGTTTGTCCATTACTCTTCTGTGCAAGCAGCTCTATGAATCTAGCATTGTACTAAAGAAAGATTAATCCGATATTTATCCAAATAGAAAGAAAGAAAGAAAGAAAGAAAGAAGGAAAAACATACATACATACATACATACATACATATGAAATGGTTTAGATAGATAGATAGATAGATAGATAGATGTGAAAAGACAGAAGTAAATACGTTCAGGCCGAGATACATACATACATACATACATACATACATACATACATACATATTATAATAGATACGGAAGGGTATAAATAGATGCGAACAAATATGCGAACATGTATACATACACACTGAAATAAATAGATAGATAGATAGATAGATATAAAATGAACGGAGAAATAAAGCGCTATTGCAAACTTCTAATAAAAAGACAAGCTAGGGTAATGCTTTTTATTCACTTTGACTTAACTGTGGTTCAATTAAATTGAAGATTCTTTTCGTATTTTGAGCGAACTTCTCTTGGGTGAGACAATTATGTTTGATCTCACCACAAAACTCATAAAGGAATAAGTCAAAAAGAAAATCAAATATGAGATTTGTCTAAACTCAAAAGTTGGTAAAATTTCCCATATTCAACTTCGAGTTATAAAGTCTTCCAAAGTCCCGCAAACTCGTAAGAGAGAGAGAGATTGACCATTGTTATTTTGTTATTTTCGTTTGTTTTGTTTTTGATAACTTGTTTGTTTGTTTTTTTTTTTTTTTGTGTTTGTTTTTTTTTGTTTGTTCGTTTTGTTTTTGTTTTTTTTTGTTTTTTGCAAGTGATAGCGCTGATAGAGATAGATTCAAAATAAATCTAATGAAATACAACGTGTTGTTTTCGTTCGCTAAAAGTTTTGGTTTGTTTTTTGTTTTTATTTTTTGTTTTTGTTTTTTCGGACACGGCGTCTTTATGTTTAAAAGTGCAAAACTGGACACCACGTTTTATCGGAAGTGGTATCCAAGTCTTACAACGGAAATTCTCTGTTTTATCATGCACGCATGCGCATAACTTCTTTCATCGTTAAATTCTCTACCACTGTGCTAATGAGAAAATAAACATAAAAAATAACAACTATGTCGATTCCAAAACCTGAGCCGAAGTTATCTAACTTTCTGCCAGTTGAAAGCTTTGAAATTCGTTTAAACATTGTTTTCTTTTCTTTGAGGTGGTGGGAATACATAGCTTATATCCAAACGCACTTCTGCATGTTACTCATAAATTGATGTCAGCCCTCAGCACAGCCGCTGACGTAATTATTACTTCTGGTTTGGCTTGATTTCTTTGGTTAATGGAAGGGGAGTTCTCGTGGTGTAGTGGACAACACACTGAACTGCGATGTCTATTACGTTCACTTTCGGTCTAATATCCTTGTGAAAGAAGCCCAGTCGGCTGAGGCTGTAGAACACACCGACTGCATCTCTGTAGAAGGGTAAGATCCTCCCCACCCCCAACGTGTGTCCTGGATATGACACTATACCATTTAATGACGAGGCTCAAGTCCTAGAGTACCCCTTCATTACTATTACTCCCAGGTCCAACCGGAACTAGAGTGGTAGTACCTGCTAGGGTCCCATCTATGGGTCAAATAAAACTGTTTGACTATTCAATTGTGTGAAAACAAATGTCTAATGTTAAATTGAATTGTTAGTGTTACATAGCAATACTTGAAACCATTTAACTTTGTGTTAGATAACACTACTGAATCCATTTGACTGAGCGCAAACAAATCATTAATATCAAATAGAATTATTAGTATTAGAAAGCAATACTTGAAATCATTTAACTGTGCGCAAGCAAATGAGCTCTGGCTTCTTTAAAATGTTACCTACAAACCATTTACTTATAAATCATATACTTAGTATATGTATAAACAGGATTTTGCATTAAATAACCCACAAGTATTGATATGCCATAAAATCCATCCAGCCAACCATGGGAAAGATATGAACTTCCTTATTCTCCCAGCTATGGGTTAAATATTATCACGATTATCCATCGAGAAAGATGACTTTGGCGTTAAATAACCCACGAAGGTTGATATATCATAAAAAGAAAGAAAGAAGTAACTTTTAAAAACCTAAGTTTGTCACAAGGCCACAACTATATAATCTAAAAAAAAATCAATAGTACAACAACTCCCGGTCAGAGTTGTCCTGAGAGTAATAGCAATGAAGAGTTATTTCACATTTCTCAAAGCTCCAGGATTGGAGCCTCGCCATCAGTGTCATTCCTTGGAGATTCTTTAGAGGTCTGACCCCTCTGTAGAAATACATTCGGCGTATTCTACAGCCCCAGCCGACAAGGATGGCAAACCGAGGTCGATATTTGTCGAGCCCCCACTTAACGCACAAGTGTGGCACAAGGCCTTTTTTGATGTGGGTCCGGCCGCAGGAACGTAGCACAGACACTCTTAGCATTCCCAAAAATGCTTCGGGCCCCGTCGGCATTCCTCTAGAAAGGGGCACCTCAGGCGATAAACCTAGCCCCTCCAAGGAGGGTTAGAGCCTGGGGGACGACTTCCTGAGGCTCGAAGAATATGTCAGTGTTAGCCACGTGATGCGAATGTTCGGCTTCCCCGGCACCCGCATCAGGCAGCCTCGACCAACTACAGCCAGAGACAAGACACACAAGACCAGATCCGTTTGACCAGAGCACATCGGGCCAAAATGTAACCTCTTCTCTGGTCGTAATACCAATGCTGTATACCGAGGGTCACAAACCCTGAGGACAGTTTTTTATAACATGAAACAATGCCAGATCTTCTACAGCAGTCTTACACATTTCAGCATTCTCTTGCGGAATATTAGGGATGTAATTTCCTCTAAAGACTGGATATAAGAATAATTATCAACTATTTACAACAACGCATTTTATTGCCTGAACTAACAAGATAGAAAGAATAGGTGTATATGTAAAATGTCTTGATTTTCACAAATCAAACTCTTATTTAATAACACAAATTTAATAACATATGTTTGGGGGGAGTCCTAAAAGGGTGGACAGCAACATCATAATAATTGAGTTCGAACCCCTGTTGCGCTATTACGTTAATTTCCTCGTAACACATTTGGTAAAGGCATGAACTCCCTAATCCCCCCAGCAATGGGTTAAATGCTACCACGAGTATACAAAGACAAGTTTTATATTTTCGATTCGTGGAGATTACGTCATATTTATATATTCTGTGCTGGGAGGCAACAAATACTTATCTCCCTTCGATAATGGGGCATGTCTCTTGGGAATCACATGGAAGGTCCCATGGCAGTCTAAAACTATTTCTTCGTTGCCTTAGTTCTTTGAACAGTAGAAACATTGTCTCTGGCCTTGATCAAGCATATCAGCGAACATGTTACTGTCCATTTATCTCAATTAAGATTTTTTTCCGTTTTTCTACTTTTCATATACTTGTGAATGGAACAATATGTGTCTATTTTATCTGATTGTCCATACTACTTGTATACGGGAACTATACATGGATACTAGCTGCTGTTATGAACAAATCATCAAAGTATTACTCCTCAAAACAACAGCTGTACGGCCACGTGCCTCCCTTCTCACAACCCATCCATTTAAAACATGATGGGCACTGCAGGTGAAGTAAGGGTAAACTCATAAATGGAGTTCTCTAACACACGCACAGTATTGGCTGACCAGCAAAAGCTTATATTCATCAGCTCTGTGCGGACACTGGATGCCGTCTAGAGGACTTGCCGAAGGCGATGACCTACTTGGACGATTGGAGAGAAAGATAAATGAAATCCGTTTTGTCAGCACACCTTGAAGGTCATGTTGGTTGGTTGGTTGGTTGGTTGGGTTTTATGGTATATCAACCTTTGCAGGTTATTTAATGCCAAATCCATCTTTATGCAAATAGTCAGTTCTATTTCAAACAATTTAGTTTAGCATTAGTACACAGTTTAATTGTCAAAAACATTTCTATTTCAAGCTATTCAGCTTCGTAAAACAGTTCTAATTCAGCTAATTCAGTTTAGTATAAGTATAGATTTTGTTTACACGCAGTTAAATCTCAAAACAGTTCTATATTAAACAATTCAGTTTATTGTAAATACAGTTTTAATGTTAAACATAGTTCCATTTCAAACAATTCAGTTTAGCATTAGCACGCAGTTTAAATGTAAGTAATGTCAAAAACATTTCTATTTCAAGCTTTTCCGTTTAGTCAAACAGTTCTAATTCAAACAATTCAGTTTAGTATAAGTATGCAGTTAGTTGTATTTAACCCAAAGATAGGACCCTATCAGATGCTACCATTCCGGGTCAGAGTGGACCTGGGAGCAATGGGGTTCTCTGCATTCCCCAAAGCTCCATTATCCCTGGAAACTCCCCATCGGATTATTTAGAGTCATATCAGGACACTCATTGGGGGATTCTTATACCTCTGTATTCTACAACCCCAGCCGACTGGGCAATACACTTAGTTAATGCCAAAACAGTTTTATTTCAGGTAATTCAGTTTAGCATAAGTATACAGTTTAGATGTCAAAGTAGTTCTATTTCGAGCAATTCAGTTCAGCATAAATACGCAGTTTAAATGCAAAAAACAGTAAACTCAAAGTACGGTTTAGTTCTATTTAACCCATAGATAGAACCCTTATCAGGTGCTACCACTCTGGGCCAGAGTGGACCCGGGAACGATGGCAATGAAGGGGTACTCTGCATTCTCCAAAGCTCCAGCATTACTGGAACTTCTCCATCAGATTGTTTAGTGTCATAATCAGGACACTCGTTTGGGGGAGGGTCTTACTCCTCTGCAGAGAAGCAATCGGTGTATTCTACTGCCCCAGCTGACTGGGCAATTGAAGATCATGATCATCCTGTATATTATGTATATATTAGTTGTTTTTATATGTGTAAATGAGCTTATTTTTATCTTTCCTTCCGATTATCTAGTATTAGTGAATTACAAATATGCCATATATACTTGCTTATCATTCAACCTCCTGAGATCTAAATTTTAGCCAACTATTAAGTGATCGTGCCGTACGAGAGATGCAAACTTGATAGTCGGCCACGGCTTAGCCGAGTTTGTATCTTGTGTATGATGCAACCACTTAATGTTAGATTAAAATTTAGGTCTCCGAAAGTCACAGGAAAGGCAAGCGTATAAATGCTAATATTAGACCCTGATAAGTGGGACCTGTGGCCTATTTTAAAGAACATAACGCTTGCAGCAAGCTCTGGAATTGCATCCCCTGTCTAAACATCTAATACACCCATTTTTCGGTAATTCTACCACAAAATCAACCAAAAAAAAAAAAACAGGATAACTTTGTGAATCTTTTGATTAACAAATTATAGCTCGAGTGAAAATTACAATTGAGTCTCAGGTAGTGTAATGATTAGCAAGCTTGACTAGCAAACCTGCAAGAGTGAGTTCGAGTCTCATTGAGAGCTTCATTTATTCGGCCTTGTGCCATATCTAAGCAAAGCGCTTAGTAAATTACAACAATTGAGCCTTCCTCGCTTTCACTGGTGCAAATTGGATGAATATTCCCACTATCAGTGCCTCTTAGTGGCGCTCAGTGCACGTACCCGACCTGCTATACTGACCAACCAAATACTCTGTAAGTTTCATAAGTTTGATAGTCAGTTACTCTAACTTCTTAACCCAATCGACTGATGAAGGTTGTCATTGTTTATTTATTGTGTGTATGTGTGTAGTAAAATACATTTAGCCTCAAAATTAGTCCACAATCCTCCTCTATTTTTCTCTAAATCTCGAGACAATTCAAAGATGTGAACGTCTTGCTCAACTTGAATCTTTTTACGAATGTTTCTTTTTCTTTATTTATTTTTTCCAGCTAAAGTCAAGCGAAATGGTAAAGAAAAGTGTTTGTCTATTTTCCGGCTGTCTCTAGTTGATTATTTTCCCTTGCTTTCCTTGGAGTATTTGCTCTGTTTTATTTTCTGTCTGGCAACAAGAAAAATAATATCAGTCCCGAAACATTGAAGAAATTCGTGGCGCTAAAAGAAATGTCTGATCGTCTTTTCCTTCTTCTTCTTTTTTTTTTTTTTTTCATCTTGAAAGAAAATCAAGACAATACAATATTGTTTTGACTGCGACGGCCGTTGCAGAGTCACGCCTTTGTTAACAAGCAAAGATCTGTGGCAAAAGGTTTCACTCGTTCTTCTGTCATAATACCGTATTTACTGATGTAAATAGTCCTCCTAGAATTTTTTTAAATTTTAAATTTTAAAAAATTTTTCAGGTTGGCAACACTAACTAAAAATGTGTTGATTAATGTAGTACTCAGCTGAGTAATCTTGGATTATTACAAGTCGCTTTGGTTAAGTGTCTCACTAAAATGGAACACAAGATCAAACTCTGAATCAAACTTCAGAACAGTTTGATAGTGACATTCAACGAATTAAGTCAGGCCAATAGCGATCAAGTTCTATCCTGAAGACAAGGGTTGTTTTTAGATAGCATAAGGTGTTTTTGGATGGCCGATAGACTGCGGAAGGCGAAATCCGTTCTGGTTGATTGGCCACTTTACGAACTGAAGAAACTTCTACAAAAGTGACGATTCTCTTCAGATTTTATCAACGTTTGACAGTGAGAATGATCGATGTTGAATAGACTTTTATCAGCTGATTTTTTAATAAGAGTTGCCAACCTGAAAAACGAAAAAAAACATTTTCGTTACTTTCTAGACACAGAATTGCTAACCCAAAAGAATATTCCTATGATAGCACATTGCTCTTATTCCCCTGATCTGAATCCTGTTTCATGTGTTGCATAATAGATTAGTGAGATCTTTTATTGATATGTAGTGCAGGTGATTTAAATGAGTCAACGGGTGAAAAAATACTATAGAGTGCAACTTGGTATAATTAATAGCGTGTGAACCCGAGGTCAGTCTGTGATCACGGCTCTGGTTTGATGGTTTCATCATGTGACCAGACAGTCGTGGGAGTTTCAACTTTAAGATTTCAACTTTAAGTTAGTAAGTGATAAGGCATAATTTTCTATCTGTGCCTCGGTGATCTTAACTACGTACAGTGTCAGTAAAATGTGTGAAATGATTAAAGTTAAGTGTGCACTCAAGAAAAAAAAAACTTCGTATTTGTTTTTCATTCCATCGAAGAAAATAGAGTTCCCAATAAAAAAAATAGAGAACTCTATGGCGGCGAGAAGCGACGACTGACCAAAGAAGAACAAGATGGCAAATCCAAATAAAAAGACCCCGATGTATAAAGTTTCTCAATATACATGGGATCCATGTGACTGCTAATAACTCTACAAATAATAATGCTGTGTTCTTTTTTGTTTCAGATTTAAAAATAGTATACAATTGTTATGAAATGGCCCAGGGATTTCGGTTCATGCCTTTGAGTTTAGTTAGGCTGAGAACCTTTCGGCTCTGCACATGGGTTGGTTGGGTGTAAAATTGAAGCAGGTGTTAACGCGGGTGCGCGCGAGCGGATGGAGGTGTCACTCAGATGTCATAACAGTCCGAGACGATACTAGGTGACAAGGTGCGGGTGACGTCACGCACCGGAAGCACGCGGAAGTTTGTGTGAGAATTTGAAGAAAATAAGAGTCGGGTTTTGGACGCCGAACGAGAAGGATCGATTTTGGAGCTCGCAGGCGTGAGGCGAACGTGCGCCCGATGGGGGCCGCTAGAGTTGGGGGCCAAATGAATAAGACAGCATAGAAGATTGTGTCTCTCCTCCTTACGTCGAAACCTTTAACTCAAAGTTAATAAAAAGGTTTCGTACCTGAACAAGAAGTAGTTACTTGTTTTTGAGATTCCTGTTCTTTATATATTCTATCGTTATGAACATTACATGTCCATTTCGCACATACCGTTAATTGCGAATATGGTACACAATAACAGCTATTGGGTAGAGTGTTCACCAATGGTCCTGGAAACCAGGGTTCAATTACAGTTCGAGTCATACCAAAGACTTAAAAAAGGGTACTTGATGCCTCCTTGCTTAACACTCAGTATTATAAGGTACTATCAAGGTTAAAGTGGAGCAATCAAAGGAAAGGATTAGCGCCCCTCTACACCTCGGTGTAGTAGCTATCGAAAAGGGAGCCTTCTGGTCACCCTCGACTAAGGTCGCCAACTTTACTCTAATCCCGACATTACTCTTATTTCTCTGATCTGAATCCTTTTGACAGTTCCCTGTGTTGCATAACAGATTAGTGAGGCCTTTCATTGATATGAAGTGCAAGTGATTTAAATGAGTCAACGAGTGGAAAAAAAAACTGTAGAGTACAACTTGGTATGATTAACAGCATAAGAACCCCAGGTCAGTATTTTGCAACACTACTTATTTGGAGAGAAAATCATTCAAAAGTGTCTCGAAATAGATGCAACCCATTAATATGATAATGATTTATTACTGAGACAAGAAACTCAAGAAAAGATTGCATGTCCAGGAAACTGATATAACCATTGAAAAAACATTTATTTGGTGTCTCTAGCTCAAAGAATGCATTTTTTAGGACGTGATCCAAATGACTGCCATTGCGCTTGTCTCAGTAATAAATCATTATCATATCAATGGGTTGCATCTATTCTGAGACACTCTGTATAACACCTATACTGAAAACATGGCCCTTGCGAAGAATTCCCTTAGGTTTGTAATAATAAGTATTAATAAAAGGTTTTGTTGTCATTTAAAGCACTACACGCCCGCTTCCTATAAAACCTCCAGTTGCAATCTGCCAGGTCTTTACATATTATATGTTTTATAATTTAATTTTCTTTTTAGCTCTGTTAATTTATTTTACATGAAACAATCCATCATGAATTTTAAGTTATGATAGGTGTCTAACAAAGATATGATAGGTGTCTAACAAAGGCAAATTCAACCATACACGAAAATTATAAGATATATGATACTGATATGATATTGATATAATAATATAATATCATGATATATTAATATTGTAGCTGAAACTGTATCATCTTAGTGTAAAAATAAAATAATAAACATTCTGTTTTTGGCGCTTAAGTTTCACTGATCTTTATTTTAAGAGATTTTTTAAAATAAGATATGGCTTGGTTCTATGGTATATCAACCATTGTTGGTTATTTAATGACAAATCCTGTTTTTACATATATATTAGATATAATATTTGTAAACACATTTAGCAGTTACAAGCAATTAAATGATCAAACAGTTCTATTTCTAACAATTCAGTTTAGCATAAGTCAATAAAGTTAAATGGTTCCAAACATTGCTATGTATCATCAACAGTTCAATTTAACATACGTCGTTTGGTTGCACACAGTTAAATGATCAGTTCTATTTGTAACAATTCAATTTAGCATAAGTCATTTGTTTGTACACAGTTTATATGTCAAACGGTTCTATTTGACCTATAGATAGGACCCTTTCAGCTGCTACGACTCCGCGCCAGAATGGATCTGGGAGCGGCGGTAATTAAGAGGTACTCCGCATTCTTCAAAGCTCCAGATTGCTTAGTGTCATATCCAGGATATTCGTTGGGGGGTAGTTTTACCTCTCTGCAGAGATGCAGACGGTGTAATCTATGGCCCCAGCCGAATGGGCCATTTTAATAAGAGTATTAGGTAAAAGTTTTCTGAAATACTTTTCTCAAGTTATAAAATATTTACTTTGTTTCTCGAAAAAGAAAATAGGTCGTTCTATCCAGAAAACATTGTAATTGATTTCTAGGTAAAAAAAGATATGAGTTAAACTCGACCAGTGAATAAACACCTGATCGAATTGTTCATGATTTTGTACGGTATATCTAGGTAATTTCCAGAATAGAAAATCAGTTATGCAGCGTTTAAATCATTTAAGCCATAGATAGAGGGACTTGTAGCGTAGCAGCTATCATTGTAGAAAATGGACAAGACAATCCTCTTCTGCCTCTAGTTAGGGTTAAATAGTAGAGCAAACTATGTTTTGTGGGTAGTTAAATCAGTTGAGGAGAAGAACAAGCTTTCATTGTGTAAACAGTAGGGCGTACTGGGTCCTCTATCCTTGTAAGTAAGCAAAGCGAACAGACTGGGCTCTCTAGCTTTTTAAATTGGTAAACCGGTCTTGGAGAAGGAAGACTTTGAATATGCAAATAATACAGCATACTGGGCTCTCTAACCAGTATGTCTAGGAGAGCGAAAACTCTGGATTTGACACCAACATGTCAACGTGGCAGGGTTACTTGTGGCGTTGAGTCAGGTCAGAGATCGTTCCATTTTACCCAGTTCAGTCTGTCACGTGTAACTTGGAGTGAAGATGATAAATGTTTTGTCAATGCCATACTACAATTGTTAAGTGAATATCTGTGCAAATCATAGGCTTACCAGCTCGGGAAGACAACTCGTTTCCTCGGGTCTTCCCCTTGGGATTAGACCGTTCATCTCCCAAGATCATGTACTTGTTTCCGAGCTGAACGCAGCAAAAGAGAGAGTCGAGCCTGATCCAAGAAATTCTAACCATGCGAGAGCATTCCCACCCATTACAACGAAGTGTGGGGTCGGAATAATATGAGGTCTTTGCAAAACATATCTTTTTCGATCTCATACGTTCATGATCCCACCTTATCCCATGATGCCTACAACGTGCGAGGGAGCACAGTTGAATATGAACTACGTTACCAGCACAAATAACAGTAATAAAGAGTCTAAGTTTTTGAAATGAAGCTTGATAATTATCATCATTGTCTTCAACTTTATTGTGATATTCAGAACGTTTTGGCCGATTCATCCTTTATCTGTCTTCAAGTGTTTCTTTTCGAACTCAAGAGCCTACACTGAACTTCGAACCAAATCCTTTATTTAATCAACAGGGATAGATTACTCTTTTTCTATTAACCATAACCAGGTACAAGTGTTAAGCAATAGTAAGTAGTCCTTATTTTGTTTTTTGTTTTTTATTTTTGTTTTAGTTTTTTGTTTTTGTTTTTGTTTTTTGTTTTGTTTTGTTTTGTTTTGTTCTTTGTTTACCTATAGTCATATGGGGGATGCATGTTCAATATTAATAATAGGAGTTCGACAAGAAACGCCTGAATGATGAATCGGCCGAAACGTATTGAATATAACAATAAAGATATAGACAATAACCCGAATACTCTAAATGATAAAAAAAAGTAATATAAAGCTGTTACTGACATAGCCAACCTTGACAGAATGCTATAATACCACTGTAGTTTTAGTTACGGTATTGACTCAAGCAACTCAAATAATAATAAAAACGTGACACGTCTTTTAAAAATATTTAGGGGAAGTTTGACATTTTAATTATTCTAGTCGAAGAGAAGTTACTTTGAGAAATATTTCTCTTCGAAAAACACGTGTTTTCGTGGCCGGAAAATCCCATGGTAATCCCAATGTAATCCAGAGCTACAGTTGGATTAGGAATAAATCACCTCTGGGTCATTTTTTTTTTTTTTATGAATTTTTGCAAAATTTGATACAGTCCAAAGTACCAACATGAAGTATCCTTGAAGATGTTTTTTTAATCAAGTGAGAGTTCTTGGGGAAACCTCTCGAGAGCTCCGGCATGTATTTTTTAAGCTTATGTAATGCTCTACATATGGTATCTTTCGACGATTCTAACTCTTCTGAAATTTTCCGAGTGCTGGTGGTCGATTTCTTCTCTGCCTTCCATTTTAAATCATCATGATCGGCAATTGATGTTCATCTTCTTCTTGACTTTATTCAGAGGAACAAGCAATCATCTAAAAACGTTTGAACCAGTTTCACTCTCTACGTTTTCTTTTCAATTTTTAAATTCTTCGAGTAGCTTCAGTGGCTTTGATCACAAGTTTTAATTAATATTCAAAACAACAAGAATCAAAATAATTATATGATCCATATTGTATTGCTAATAAATGCACACACACACACACACACACACACACACACACAAACACACACACACACACACACACACACACACACACACATATATATATATATATATATATATATATATATATATATATATATTATAGTTTCAGTAGAAATAGATGGAAGGTATTGCTTTGGGGGCGTCCTTTGTATTATATATATATATATATATATATATATATATATATATATATATATATATATATATATATATGTATTATTCGGTCCAGTTAAACCAGAGTTGGGAGTAATTCCTTCAGGACAAGAAAATCATTCAGGAGCTGAACATTTAAATTTTCACACCAGAAACGAAAAACAGGATGGAAATAAAATTATAATCCGAAAATAACCGGTCTTTGGTTTTTTTCTTTAAATATATATATATATATATATATATATATATATATATATATATATATATATATATATATATATATGTGTGTGTGTGTGTGTGTGTGAGTGTGTGTAAAGAACAATTGACAACAAGTAATCCAAATAGAAAGGGAAGGACAATGAGGGGTTATATTAGTGATGTTAAGTATAGATGGATGTATAAAAACTGTAAAAATATATAAAAAATATATATACATCCATCTATACTTAACATCACTAATATAACCTCTCAATCCTGATTTGCCCAGTCAGCTGGGGCTGTAGAATACACTGACTGCACCTCTGCAGAGGGGTAACACCCCCCTAACGAGTGTCCTGGATATGACACTGAACAATCTGATGGTGAGGTTCCAGCAGTGCTGGAGCTTTGGGGAATGCGGAGTACCCCTTCATTGCCATTGCTCCCAGGTCCACTCTGGCCCGGAGTGGTAGCACCTGATAAGGGTCCTATCTCTGGGTTAAATAGAATTAACAGCATACTTATGCTAAAATGAATTGTTTGAGTAAAACTGAATAGTTTGAAATAGAAATGACTTTTACAATTAAACCGTACTTACATTTAAACCGCGTGCTCATGCTTAACTGAATAAATTCAAATAGAACTGTTTTTCGACATTAAAACTGTATTTACACTTAACCGAATTGTTACATACAACTGCTTGAATAGTTAGAAATGGAAATGTTTTTGACCATTAAACTGTGTACTTATGCTAAACTGAATTGTTTTAAATCGAACAGATTATTTACATAAAAATGGATTTGGCGTTACTTAACCTACAAAGGTTGATATGCCATAAAACCCAACAAACCAAACCAATCAATCCTGATGATGCAGAACCGAAACGCTATTGTGTCGACTTTGTTTCGCAATAAATCTCCCGTTTCTATTTGGATTACTTGTTGTCAATTTTTCTTCACAAACTGTCGGATTACTATCCATTATTTTCTCTCATATATATATATATATATATATATATATATATATATATATATATATATAATATTTTCATAATATAGTGAAATCATAAATACTCAATTGGTTGATTAGATTTGCAGCATGTCATCTTTTTTTCAAGTGTTTTTTTTCTTCAAGTCACTGTTTTGATTTAATAATAATCAGACCTAATAATAATCAACAAAAAAAAGAGAACTTGCAAAATAGTCGACTTTGCTGTCCCGACTGACCACAGAATAAACCTGAAAGAAAGTGAAAAGAAGGATTAGTACCTCGACCTTGCTAGAGAATTGAAAAAACTATGGAACATGCAAGTGATAATTACACCAATTGTAATTAGTGCGTTTAGAACAGTAACTAAAGGATTACTAAAGGGACTGGACGACTCGGAAATTGGTAGA
This sequence comes from Sepioteuthis lessoniana, assembly GCA_963585895.1. Classification (NCBI taxonomy): domain Eukaryota; kingdom Metazoa; phylum Mollusca; class Cephalopoda; order Myopsida; family Loliginidae; genus Sepioteuthis; species Sepioteuthis lessoniana. The sequence continues at coordinate 107,475 of CAUZXS010003455.1, forward strand.
CGAGTGGAGACCATCCTTTGTAGGTTATGTAACGCCAAATATATACGTAGACATATGTGTGTATGTTCTTATTGAAACATTAGCTCTTTAACATATTCAAGTGAGCAATATATATATATATATATATATATATATATATATATATATATATATATATATATATAGTATTATTGAGAACGGCCAGAATGCTGAGAAGAGTCCTAGAGACTTGAGGAGACTTTCTGTCACTCAAACTCCAGTGAAAGACCATCAACGTTCAGCTGATGTGAAAAACTCTAATGAGTAAATAATGATAATAATAATAATGTTTATTTGTTTGCACAGTTATATGGTTTCTCCTGTTCCTACCTCATTCAAAACTGCACAAAAATGTAATTATAAACGTAAAATGTACTAAATTACCTAGCCTCTTGCTATAAAATGACCCTAGACGGGTTGATACGCCTTTAGAATCAATCAATTTCCGTCAAAGTTTGAATGTGAGGGATTGTATCTTAAAATTAACCTTTTATTGTTGCGGGGTTGAACTGAAGACTTCTCAGCCGAATGACCTCCACTCCAACCACTATACCATACCAGCAAGTAGTTGTTTATTTTCTAACATGGAAAGTTTAAAAGTTTAAAGCATTAATCTTCTACTCTTTTCTCTCTCTCTCTCTCTCTCTCTCTCTCTCTCTCTCTCTCTCTCTCTCTCTCTCTCTCTGTTAAAGAAGTTGAGTAATAGTTCCAGAAGTTTACAACCATTATAAACGACATCGTAGAGAAAATAAAGAAAAAAATGGCAGTCAACTGGTTGGTGGATGGGGGGGGATGAATTGTGTTTCTTTTTATTATTTTAAATGGTTCGATAGGATTTTGAATGTTTCCTTTTCATTCTGGTTGTCTAATTGCACATTGCGTGCCTCTCTTCGTTAAGTTTACGCACCAATGAAAATTGTTTCTATTGCAATGATTTTTTTTCTTTTTCTTGACAACACAAAGATGAAGAACAAAAAATATACTGCATTACTTACCATATAATGCACATGTCCTTGACAATACGAACAAGTAGGATGAGTGTCTTGGTATCGTTTTTATCTTGTTGTTGTCTTCTGGTTATTGTGGCAGTTTGTGTAGATGTTTTTCAGTTCTTGAACAAAGTTTAAATAACATCTTTACTCAGTAAATCATTGACAATATAATTGTACGTAGACATATGTGTGTATGTTCTTATTTAAACATTAACACTTTGACGTATTCATGTGAGCAATATATATATATATATATATATATGTGTGTGTGTGTGTGTGTGTGTGTGTGTTGCTCACATGAATACGTCGAAGAGTTAATGTTTAAATAAGAACATACACACATATGTCTACGTGCAAATATATATATATATATATATATATATATATATATTGTAAATATATGTCTATATACGTATGTACACACACACACATATATATATATATATATATATATATATATATATATATATATATATATATATATATATATACGTACACATATGTGTGTATGTTCTTATTGAAACATTAGCTCTTTAACATATTCAAATGAGCAATAAATAAATATATATATATATATATATGTGTGTGTGTGTGTGTGTGTGTGTGTGTGTGTGTGTGTGTGTGTGTGTGTGTGTGTGTGTGTGTGTGTACTTTCTTTAAGAAAAATAAAAACCGGTCACATTAGGTTTATAAATTTATTTCCATCCTGTTATGAGCATTGATATGAATCAATAACACCATTCTTCAGATCTAATACATAAAATAATGACTTTCAGAATAGACTCAGGAAGGAAGGGGGGGTAGAAAAGGGGTGAAGAGTTTCCCCCCCATTTCGCCCACTTCCGATTTTTATTTTTTATTTTTTATCACCGGTTAGAATCAGTGTAAATTAAATTTTTTTCATTTTTAAATATATATATATTGCTCACATGAATATGTTAAAGAGTTAATGCTTAAATAAGTTGGCATTATATATTACATTATATATATATATATATATATATATATATATATATATATATATATATATATATATATATATATATATATATTTATACTTATACTTATACTTACAAAATATATATATATATATATATATATATTGCTCACATGAATATGTTAAAGAGTTAATGCTTAAATAAGTTGGCATTATATATATATATATATATATATATATATATATATATATATATATATATATTTAAACTTATACTTACAATATTTCGATCCCCCACTTTGAGCGTCCTAATATATATATATATATATATATATATATATATGCACACATATATATATGCACACATACCTTCATGTTTTATGCTTATATATGTATTTTATCAAAGTATGAGTTCATGTGTACATATGTATACTTTATTAATGTATATGTTCATGTTTAAGCGATTTTGAACGTCAAGCATAGTTATATAATTGTACGTTTGTTTTTATTCACATTATATATATATATATATATATATATATATATATATATATATATATATATATATATATATATAAGTTTTACTAAAGTATTAAGTTGAAAACAATAGGCAGAATACTCTAAGTGATAAAAAAATTACATTTTTGATGAAGATTTTGCGATGTTACGTTTGATGACAGTTCCAATTCCAAAAATAATTGTTAGTGAAGGTCTCTGAGTTTTAAGAACTTCATGAATTTTAGAAATTTGTCATCTTTTGGAACCAATATTTTATTTAACTTATCGAAAATGTCAATGGCTTGTTGAAAAATTGGATCATATTCATTTTTGTAATCTAAAAATTATTTTGTTGCGACAATATGAAGAGTTCATAATGACAACACTCCCCTCCTTTATCAGAATTATGTATCAGGATATTTCAGTTCGTGATTTGGGTGGTAAAGACGGTTATCATCTGTCAAATGTGACCGTTATCATATACATATTTATACTATAGTTGGCGAGGCATAGCTATTGGTCTACTGAAGAAGGTTTTCTGATCAAAGTGTCTTCATATATAAAGTTGGCCGACCCTAGTACAGGGTGACCCGCAGGCTCTCTTTTCAATTGCTACAACACC